>PVLC010010552.1:25476-50203 GCA_004027655.1 Graphiurus murinus | reverse complement strand
CCGGGCGTGGTGGCGCATGCTTGTAATCCCAGCATTCGGGAGGCTGAGACCGGAGGATCCGGGTTCGAGGCCAGCCTCAGCTACCTAGTGAGGCACTCCGCAACTTAATGAGACCCGGTTTCAAAATAAAGAATAAAAAATAGGACTGGGGGTGTAGCTTGGAGGTAGAATGCCTCTGAGTTCAATCCCCAGTACCACAAAAAAAAAAAAAAAAAAAAAAAAAAAAAAGAGTGAGAGGTGTAGCTTAGAGATAGAATGTCCTTAGGTTCAATCCCCATTACCAAATATATATGTTTATATGTGTGTGTGTGTGTGTGTGTGTGTGTGTGTGTGTGTGTGTGTATGCTTACATGGTTCAAATTTCTATTGAACCTCAATGCTCCCTCCACAGCCTCAGAAACAATTTGGAGGTGACTCCCCCCACCTCCATCCAGCCACAGATGTGGTCTGAGGATGATCAGTCCTCAAGCATCTCTGAGGCAGCCATTGAAAAGGTTTACACAGCCGGGTGTGGTGGCGCACGCTTGGGAGGCTGAGACCGGAGGACCTGGGTTCGCGGCCAGCCTCAGCTACCTAGTGAGGCACTCCACAACTTAGTGAGACTCGATTTCAAAATAAAGAATAAAAAATAGGGCTGGGGGTATAGCTCGGAGGTAGAATGTCCTGAGTTCAATCCCTAGTACCGCAAAAAAAAAAAAAAAAAAAAAGGTTTACACAATGAACAAGGAAGATTCTGCAATGACAGAACACGGAAGAGAAGAAAAGCTGTGAGATGTGAGATATGGCCCCATCATAGTCGGAGGGAGCAACACTGTAATTTCAGATGAACAAGAACTGTGGTAGCTGCCGTTTAGTGAGCCCCTCTTGCCAGCCAGTTGCTGTACCTCATCGTCACCTCCTGATCTCCAAGAGCTCCATACTGACATCAGTGATGCTGAGTGGCGGAAGAAGAAGGCAGATTTAGAGAGAAGAAGTGACCTAAGTTTGGAATTCTTGAGGGAGCAGAGCTGAATTTTGCTGGTGGATCCCATGTAACACCCAGGACCAATGTGTGTGTGTGTGTGTGTGTGTGGTACTGGGGATGGAACCCAGGGGCATTCTATCTCTGAGCTACACCCCAAGCCCTATTTTATTTTTTGTTTTGAAACAAGGTCTTGCTAAGTTGCAGAGGACCCCACTAAGTTGCTGAGGCTGGCTTTGAACCTGCGATCTTCCTGTCTCAGCCTCCAAGTACTGGGATTACAGGTGTGTGCCACCATACCTGGCTAGGACCATTCCTTATGGGGCGTCACATCCCTGCTCCAGAAGTTTAAGCTTTTCCTACTATAGTAATTTCCCTACAATTCATAATTATAATTTTGATCCTTTCCTCTCTTTAAACTCTGAACCTCCTCTCCCACCACTCTTCACAAGTATGCTGTAGCCTCATACTCCAGCCAACCCACCCGCCTGCCTGCTCCAGGACTACTGTTCTCTGGTTTCACTTTTATGGCCAAGAAACAAGTATCTCAGTCCAACACCTAAGCTCTCCTCATCCTCCAAATCCCACCCCACCTGATTTCCTCAAGAGCTGTCCCTTTCACTTATCCCCTCTCTCTTGCAACATCAATATTTTTCTCTATTCTGTCATTCACAGTCAGCACCCCAACATGCTTTAGAAGTTCTTAAAAAATTACTTGCCAGGCCTGTGATCTCAGTACTTGGGAGTCTGAGACAGGAAGATCACAGGTTGGAGGCCAGCCTCAGCAACTTTATGAAGCCCTTCACAATAGTGAGTAAGACCCTGTTTCAAAATAAAAAAAATAAAACAGGGCTGGGGGGTGTAGCTCAGAGGTAGGATGCCTCTGGGTTCAACCCCCAGCACCACACACACAAACAAAGGAAGACAGCAAACAATCCTATATACATTTGTGAAGCTATCAATACCAATGTCAACATTACAAATGGGGAAGGGGAGTGAGTGAGGCGGGATCCAGAAGGAAATGCACTGGATGCCCTTTCTATCCAACTCAAACTCAACATGATCAATAGTCACAATGTACCAGTAAAAGCATAAATAAATAAATAAATAAATAAATAAATAAATAAATAAATAAATATAAATATACATACTCCTGTAAATATATATTTAAATGTAAATATATATATTTAAACAGGAATATGTATATTTGCTGTGCCCATATCTTCATCTTACCCCTAAGAGTCTATGGTACTTGCCAATATCTTGAGCACACCCTTGTCAAGCTCCTCCAGCCCAGGCTTAGGTTTCTCACCTGGTGCTCCCCCAGCTGTGGGCCTTGCTCTGGACAGCTCCACGTCCCAGTCTTCTGGGGAGAATGACTTTGGCTCTCAGAGTTTCAGCAGAAGATATACCTAGGGACAGAGGGAAGGGCAAAGAGAACTGAAACAAATTGGGTAACAGGAAACCAGGGCTCCTTGTGATTTGCAATGACCCCAATAAGGCCATTTTAATAGCATTTGGGGAGTGGCCTGGGCCCTTTTAGAAAGTACGCACATGCCTCAGTCCTCTGTGGGATGCAGACAGTCAACCTTCTCGATGTCAAGAAGCCTCAAGGAATCTGGGTGTCCAGGACATTTCTCCCTGTAGAAATCAAGATAAAGAAAGTGGAAGCTGGGTGGGGGAGCAAAGGGGAGGTGGGGAGGTAATCCCAGTACATGGGAGGCTGAGATAGGAGGATCGCAGGCTCAAGGGCAGCTTTAGTAACCTAGCAAGATCCTATTTATAAATAAATGAATGAATAAATAAATAAACCCCCAAGCCCAACAACAACAACAACAAAAAAAACCAAAAAAAGAAAGAGGAGCCAGCGTAGTAGTGGTGCTCACAGTTTAGCAAGGTCCTCTTTCAAAATAAAAAGGGCTAGGGGTGTAGCTTGAAGGTAGAATGCCCCTAGGTTTAACCCTCAGAACACACACACACACACACACACACACACACACACACACACACACACAACTGACCTACCCAACAATTGTGGAATCTTCTGAAGTCTGGCATCTGCCTGTTCTCCATAAGCTCCCTTTTCCTAAAGCATGAGCAGATTGTGTTCCTTACTATCAAACAGCCCAAAATTATGAAACCAGGACCTGCAAACATAGCGCAGAGTGAGTAGGATGAAGAAAAGAGGGAAAGTCTCAAAGTGGACTTCCGTCCTTGGGGCCCCATTGCCTAATCTAGGCAGAACACAAGGGAAGTGGTACAGGAACCAGACTGGGCCGGGGAAGTCCCTGCAACACTGCACAGATCTCTACCCTGTGAGCCTCAGAGCTCCCCTGTCAGGCCTGGAATGGGCTATCTGGCTGGAACCCAGGCCCACTGGTCACTGGCCTGTGATTGGACAAGCCATTTCAGCAGGGCTCAGCATGTTCTGTAAAAGGCCAGATAGTATACCCCTGCCCTGTGACCCGAGTACAACTATAGACAGTACCTGAATGATGAGTGGACATGTGCCTATAAAACTTTATTTTGTTTTTTTGTGGTACCGGGGATTGAACCCAGAGGCATTCTACCTCCAAGCTACACCCCCAACCAATTTTATTTCTTATTTGGAAACAGGGTCTCACTTGGTTGCTGAGAGCCGTACTAAGTTGTTAAGGCTGGCTTTGAAGCTGTAATCCTCCTGTTTCAGTCTCCCAAGTACTGGGATTACAAGCGTGCGCCACCACATCTGGCTGATAGAACTTTATTTGAGAACACCCCAATTTGGAAGCAATGGCACATGCCTCTGATCTCAGTACTTGGGAGGGTTGAGACAGGAGGAATGTGAGTTTAAGGCCAGCCTCGGCAATTTAGCAAGATCCTCAGCAACTTAGTGAGACCCTTTTTCCAAATAAAAAATAAAAGCTGGACGTGATGGCACATGACTGTAATCCCAGTACTTGGGAAACTGAGACAGGGGGATTGCAGGTTTGCAGCCAGTCTCAGCAACTTAGTGAGTCCCTGTTTCAAAATAAAAAATAAAAAGGGTTAAGGGTGTAGCTCAGAGGTAGAATGCCCCTGGGTTCAATCCCTAGTATCCCCCCCACCCCTGAAAAATGTCTGGGGGTATTGCTCCTATTTTGCACTGTCTCTGCGGGGACCTCTCCAGGCTGATGTTCCCAGCACGAGCCTGGGCTCCAGCAAACCTCACTCTTGAGCTCAGATATATCCTCTTGGCTTCCGCTGTCCCTACAGGCCCGTTTCCAGAGTGTTTTTTCATCACTTTCTCTCTGCACTCTGTTATGACATAAATTGTGTCCTCGTCCCACTTCTGAGGCTGAAGCCCTAACTCCTACCACCTCAGAACGTGACTATTCAAAACACAGCACCTTTAAAGAGGTAACTAAGTTAGCTAGGCATTGTGTACACCTGTAATCCCAGTACTTGGGAGGCTGAGACAGAAGGATTGCAGGTTTGAGGCCAGACTCTGCATCTTAGCAAGGCCCTCAACAACTTAGCGAGACCCTATTTCAAAATACAAAGGGTTAAGATTTGGCCCAAAAGGAGACCCAGATCCCTTGACCCTTGATATTTAGAGGACTGAAGGTTAGAGCTGAGAGATATTCAGTCACGTATATTTCTCTCTTTCTTCTCCCCTCCCCTCCCTTCCCCTTCCTCCTCCTCCACCTCCTCCTCCTCCTCCTTCTTCTCTCTCTCTCTGTGTACTGGGGATTGGACCCAGGAACATTCTACCTCTGAGAGGCATCCCCAACCCCTTCTTATTTTAATTTTTTATTTTGACATGCACCACCATATCTACCTTCAATTATGTATGCTTCTAAGAAGAACTCACTACTAACATATTTGTGGTATCTTCTGGTAATTAAAAAAGTTTTTTTAATTGGTGCATTGTAATCATACGTCTTTGTTAGGTACAAGCTGGTAAAGGCATACATGTACACATTTCTCATTTAACCCTTACCCAATTCCTGTCCCACTCCCTCACCCTTCCTCCTTCTGAAGTTCAGTTTAGTGATTGATTTTGATATGTTTGTGGAACCTTCTGGTAATTTTAAGTAGCCCCTAGTTTCTGTTGCCCGATTGGTTTGGGGTTCATTGTTCCACCCACTGGGCTTCAATAAATGCCGGGAGCCAGCCCTCAAAGAAGCGGTAGAGCCTGGGGGGGTCCCTCGTTAGGTGGGGATCGAGACAAGGTCGAGAGCGAGTGAGAGTATGCTTATACACCATTTATGTTAAGACGCATCTCTCTTAATCCATCTCATGAGTGATATTTATGCTCATTACAACAAGGTATACAAAAAGAATTTTTACAACCTTGTTTTTCCTAGAGTTAAGTGGGTACATCTTTAACTAGAAAGGCTATTTCCTATAGTGTTTGCTAAGATTAGGGGAGCAGCAGAAAAAATATAAAAGTGTAAATGAATTATTCTTTTAGTAGAGAGCAGGAGCAGCAAAGGAGGAGCAGGGGATAAAAGTTAAAAGCGAAGAGGAACTTATCATTAGATAAATCTTTCCTACTTTTTAAAAAAATTTTGTTCTGAGCCGGGTGTGGTGGTGCATGCTTGTAATCCCAGCATTCAGGAGGCTGAGACCAGAGGATCCGGGTTCGAGGCCAGCCTCACCTACCTAGTGAGACCTGGTTTCAAAATAAAGAATAAAAAATAGGGCTGGGGGTATTGCTCAGAGGTAGAATCCCCCTGAGTACAATCCCTAGTACTGCAAAAAAAAAAAAAATTGTTCTGGATATTGGACCCAGGAGTATTCTACCTCCAGCCCTATTTTTTTTTTTTTTTTTGAAACAGAGTCTTACTAAGTTGCTAAGGATCTTGCTAAATTACTAAGGCTGCCCTTGAACCTGCTATCTTCCTGTGTCATTCCAAGTACTGGGATTACAGGCATGTGCCACCAAGCTCAGCTTCTTGTTACGTTTCTAAAGAACTTGGAAATCTTGTGGAGTTTACAAACTAGTGCAGAGGGTTTTTAGGATGGGACATAAACGAATGGATAAATACACAAGGAAAGTGGCTGGTGAGACAGGCTGTGCAGGGCTTTATATCCTGGGTCAGACCTGGCTTCTGAGGACACAGTATTTAAGCTGAGACAAGAATATGCAGAAAAAGCCAGGTGAGGGAAGCTCAAAAGGAAAATCACCATGAGAGGAAAGAAACAGGCTGCAAAGTCCCTGGCTGGCAATGAACTCCCGTGTTCGAGCCCTGGAAGGAACTTGCTGTGAATCGAGCACAGTGTAAGATCAGGGTGGAGGATACGGAACAGAATAGTGCCATGACCTTTTTAAAAACATATTTATTTATGGAGACAGGGCCTCACTATGTTGCCCAGGCTGACCTGGAACTCCTGGGCTGAAACAATCCTTCTGCCTCAGCCTCCAGTCTCTGGGACTTACAGGCGCTTCCCACCACACCTGGCTTTAATGTCATGATCGATCTTATTTGTCCTTTTAAAAGGTCATTTAGGACTGAGCACAGTGGTGCTCACCTGTGATCCCAGCTACTTAGGAGGCTGAGGCAGAAGGACTGCCAAGTTCTAGGCCAGACTGGGCAATTTAGCGAGACCTGGTCCCAAAAATAAAACAAAAAGGTCTAAGAGTTGGGAGGGTGATGTACACTTGTACAGTCTCAAGTACAATCTCAGTACTTGTGAGGCTGAGATAGGAGGATAGTAGGTTTGAGGCCAGCCTCAGAAATTTAGTGAGACCCTCAGCAATTTAACAAGACCCTGTTTCAAAATAGAAAATAAAAAGGGCTGGGGGTGTAGCTCAGAAGTAGAAGGTTCATGGGTTCAATTCCCGGTACCCTCAAAATGTCTGGGGATATAGCTCAGTGGTAGAGCACTAGCTGGTATGTGTGAGTTCCTGGGCTCAATCCTCAGTGTGGAAAAAAAATTGGCTCTGTATAGAAACTCTATTGTGGAGGGACAGACAGTAGGCTCAGAACCAGTTTATTCACAAGGTTAGTCAAAATACAAAGGGTGATGGACAAGGAGGGTAGTAGTAATGAGGACACTTTGGGCTGCATGTTCAGAATCAAAAGGATGTGGACTGGATTGGAGACTTAAAAAAAAAAAAGAATCAAAGATAAATTTTAGCTGTGATGGTACATGCCTATAATCCATAATCCCAGTATTTGGGAAGCTGAGACAGGAGGATCAAAGGTTCAAGGCCAGCCTCAGCAACTTAGTGAGACCCTGTTTAAAAATAAAAAGGGCTGGGAGTGTAGCTCAGAGGTAGAATGCCCCTGGTTCAACCCCCAGTTCCCCATCTTCTCCCCTCCCCCCAAAATAAAAAACAATGAGAGGGGATATGAAAATGTTCAATGGCCCCAAGAATGATCCAGGAGAAAGTGAATCTTTTGTGGGGATTTTTTTGAGGGGGCGGCAGAAAACAATGAAAATTGCAGGAGGCAAGTTTTGGGGTCAGTGACAGAGAGAATGGTCCAAAGCAGATGTGAGCAGGGCAGTCTCTGGAATAAAAACAGAACAGTAACAAGTGTAGGTAGATGGGAGGGTCTGGAGAAGGAAGGCTGGAGATTTCATATCTAATTGTTACCATTTCTCCACAAAAAATCCATCAAGATCATAAGCTGAGTGTGGGGATGGTAGAGAAAGTCAGATGGCTTGAGTAGAAAACAGAAGTATAAAACTTTTAAAGATGAGAAAGACCAACGCTTGTAATCCCAGTACTTAGGAGGCTGAAACCGGGGAATCTGGTTTCGTGGCCAGCCTCAGGTACTTAATGAGGCCCTTTACAACTTAGTGAGACCCTGTTTCAAAATAAAGAATAAAAAATAGGGCTGGGGGTGTAGCTCAGAGGTAGAGTGTCCTTGGGTTCAATCCCCAGTACGGCAAAAAAAAAAAAAAAGATGGGAAAGAGAATATGCTAAAAAGTACAGTGAATCAAAAGGAAGTGCCGAGTTCCCATTTGAGATTTATGGACATATGTCATATGTGAACCTCAACTGTGTCCCTTAATAATTGGGACACTGGGCAAGTCACTTCTCTCTGAGCTGTAGTTTCCTCTTTCAGGACACAACGGTGGTGTGTGTGTCAAAGTAAGGATGTAGAAATTAGAGATGATTGACACACAGGAGGATCTCACCACACAGGAGCCACGGAAACCACACAGTTCTCTTCTGTGGCTCACAGGTTCTTTCCCCCTTCCTTGCAGCTGGGGTAGACCCATAAATTTGCAACTTTGCCCTGTGGGCCTGTCATTATTTTTCTTTGTTGTATCGACTTTTTAAAGTCAAAGATTTAGAGATTATTGAGTATATCACATCTTCTAAGTGTCCTGTAGGATGTTTGGAGAGTAGGAAGAGAAAACCTGGGTCTGTTGAGAAAATATGAGGTGGGAGATGGCTAAGAGTACACTTCTGGCAGAACCAGTCAGGCTGAGCTCAAATTCTGTCTCTACCTTTTTCTAGCTGGGAGCTTTAAATGATTAATGTAGCCATGTGCAGTGGCACATGCCTCTAATCCCAGTACTTGGGAGGCTGAGACAAGAGGATCATAGACTTGAGGACAGCCTCAGCAAGTTAGCGAGAACCCAAGCAACACAGTGAGACCCTGTTTCAAAATAAACACTAAAAAGGGCTGGGGGTGTAGTTCCGAGGTAAAATGCCCCTTGGTTCAATCCCTAGGTACCAAAATAAAACAAAAACCTTGATTAATGTCATCAGTCTAATTCTTAGCTTCCTCATCTATACAATGTTTATGCTAATCATAACTAGCACTGTTCAATATTTATAACATCTCCGAGGACCTTCAGTGCTTTATACATGTTGACACCCGGGAGCTACAAGGACAGCAGAGATGAGTTGTGAGGATTAAGAGAAGCTGAGTGAGTGTGGATAGTTGTAGCTGTTACTGTTGCTTTTGAGGGATCTTGAGCTCCGGCAGTGCTTGGCTCAGAACCAAGCCCCAGGACACAGGGCAGAGCCCGTTAAGGACTACGGGTCCTCACAGATTAGTTACAGATTCACTCCATCTAGCCTGGAAGACTTCCATGCCTACTCTCATTTAATCTTTATCTGAAATTGGGTTTGCACCATAGAACCACTCCAATTCTGCAGAGGAAGAAACCAAGCTCATGGAGATGATGCTGAGTGGGGTGCAGTGGCGCACACTTGTAATCCCAGTACCTGGGAGGCTGAGGTAGGAGGATCGCAGGATTGAGGCCAGTCTCAGCTACCTAGTGAGGCCCTGTTTCAAAGTAAAAAATAAAAATGGCTGGGGTGGCATAGCTCAGAGGTAGAATGCCCCTGGGTTCAATCCCCAGTGCCCCAAAACAACACAAAGCAAACAAAGAGAGAGACAGAGAGAGGGAGAGAGAGAGAGAGAGAGAGAGATATGCTGACAGTGACCAAGAACTCATATCTCATACTGGGGAGGTGTCAGAGAAGAGGTTAGAATACAGATGTATTTATCTCTGGAGCCCAGTGATCTTGATACTACGGCGGTGACTTTCAACCAGGGGTGATTTTGCAACACCTATGGTCGCTTTGGGGGTGTCTATGACTGGAGGGGGGATGTTATTGGCCTTTAGTGGCCAAAGATGTCCCTAAACACTTTATAATGTCCAGAGACCAAATATACTCCTAAACATTCTACAATACACAGGACAGTCCCTTTCCCAACAAAGAATTATCCAGCCCCATGTGCCAATAGTACTGAGGCTGAAAAACCCTGCACAACATGATACAACGTCCTGTAGACAACCTTAGTGAAAGTGACAGGTGAATCAAGGTCAGGAGGGAGTGAGAAGGGAAAAGAAAGCTTGGTGGAGCAGTTCTGTGTGGAGTGGGGGCTGTGGATGCTGAATGGGCTGGATTCACACCTGAGAAATGGCCGTTGTTGGAATATTCCAGGTGTAGGCAAGATGGAAACCAACTTCTCCTTCCCTCTGGATGGCTCTGAAGAGGCGCTCCAGGAGTCGTCTGGCCACACTGTTCTGTGGATCTTGTCACTGGTGTGCTGGCGGTCACCTTTGTCCTGGGGGTGCTGGGCAATGGGCTTGTGATCTGGGTGGCTGGATTCCGGATGGCGCACACGGTCACCACCATCTTTTCCCTGAACTTGGCCTTAGCCGACTTCTCCTTCATGGCTACCCTTCCATTCCTCATCACCTCCGTGGCCATTTGGCTGGTTCCTGTGCAAGGCTGTTCACATTGTGGCGGACATCAACCTGTACCGAAGCATCTTCCTCATTGTGTTCATCGCCCTGGACGGCTGCATTTGTGTCCTGCATCTGGTCTGGACCTGGAACCACTGCACCATTGGTCTGACCAAAAAGGTGGTTATTGGACCCTGGC
This sequence comes from Graphiurus murinus, assembly GCA_004027655.1. NCBI lineage: Eukaryota > Metazoa > Chordata > Mammalia > Rodentia > Gliridae > Graphiurus > Graphiurus murinus. The sequence goes on along the minus strand of PVLC010010552.1, from coordinate 39,916 downwards.
TTCTTGCCCTAGTGTTGACCTTGCCGGTGTTCATCTTCTCGACGACCGTCAGTGATGAGAGTGGGAATGTGTACTGCATCTTCGACTTTGGGTCTTGGGGTAACACCCCTGAGGAGAAGTGGAGGGTGGCCATCACCACGCTGACAGCCATTGGGATCATCCGGTTCTTTATTGGCTTCATCATGCCTATGTCCGCCATTGCCACCTGCTACAGCCTCGTTGCTACCAAGATCCACAGAAAAGGCCTGATTAACTCCAGCCGCCCCTTGCGGGTTCTCACTGTGGTTGTGGCTTCCTTCTTTATCTGCTGGTTTCCCTTTCAACTGGTCGCCCTTCTAATCACACTCTGGCTCAAAGGGATGTCGTTAGAGGGCAAGTACAAAATTCTCCAGACCCTAATCAACCCGGCCAGGTACCTGGCCTTCTTCAACAGCTGCCTCAACCCGCTGCTCTATGTCTTTGTGGGCCAGGACTTCCGAGAGAGACTGATTCACTCCCTGCCGGCCAGTCTGGAGAGGGCCCTGAGCGAGGACACAGCCCAGACCAGCGATGTGGCAACCAATTCGACTTCGTTTCCTGCAGAGGTTGAGTTACAGGCAAAGTGAGGAGGAGGCTCAGGGACATTTTTTGTTTTTGTTTTCTTTGTACTGGGGATTGAACCCAGGGGCATTCTACCTCCAAGCTATCCGCCCCCACTCTCAACCCCCCCCTTTTTTTTCTTTTTGGAAATAGGATCTCGCTAAGTTGCTAAGGCTGGCTTTGATCCTCTATCTCAGCCTCCCAAACACTGGGAGTACAGGCATGTGCTGCCATCCTTAGCTTGTACTTGTTTTTTTTTTTTTTTTTTTTTTTGGTACTGGGGATTGAACTCAGGGGCGTTCTACCTCCAAGCTACACCTCTAGCCCTATTTTTTATTCTTTTATTTTGAAACCGGGTCTCACTAAGTTGCAGAGTGCCTCACTAGGTAGCTGAGGCTGGCCTCGAACCCGGATCCTCCGGTCTCAGCCTCCCGAATGCTGGGATTACAAGCGTGCACCACCACGCCCGGCTAGCTTGTACTTGTTTTTTTTAAATCATATTATGTAAGTCTCCTCCTATTCCTACTTTGCTAAGAAGTTTCCTGTTTTTAAACAATTGTGAATGATTGTAGGATTTCATTCTTAATATTTTTTTTATGGTAGTAAGGATTGAAACCAGGGGAGTTCTACCACTGAGCTACATCCTATTCCCACCCCCCTACTTTTTTAAAATTTTGAAACACTGTTTTGCTAAGTTGCTGTGGGTCTCACTAAGTTGTTGAGACTGGCTTTGCACCTGTGATCCTCCTGTCTCAGCCTCCCCAATATTGGGGTTACAGGTGTGTGCCACAGTGGTTGTCTGGTTGTTGAAATTTATCAAATGCATTTCTACATCTATTAAGATGATCATATCAGTTTTATCCTTTTACATGGTCATAAATTAGATTAATTACCAGTTAAATGTTCTACTCTTTTTTGCCACAGCTCCTTAATAGCTGGATCTTGAGCAAGGCTCCATCCGCTGGAGTCCTGCAAGGTAGACAATTTCAAAAGAAGGAATGCGTGGCATATCCCACTTTGCATTATGTTATATTCTGGAAATTTGGGGTGCTTTGGGTTCTGCTTTCACATTAATTGTATAAGAAAATTTCTTAGAAACACAAGATGGCCGGATGGATTATGATTCCTCAATATTAGCTGAAAAAGCAGTGCCTCAAGACAACCCATAAGAAATTCATTAACCACATACAAACATTAGTCAGGATACGGGCTTTACAAGCTTAGTTACTAAATAGCCTTGTGTTCCTCTCAGCACACAGGTATAGAAACAAAATAAATAAGCCAAAGAGATTTAGGTCTACTATTTTATCTATGAGTAAAAAAGGCTTTAAGACAGTTTGCCCACTTCCCCCTCTTGTCTCTCTGGAACTTCACCAAACACATTAACTCTCTAGCTGCCTGAGAAAAAGATAAGGACACTGCTTAAAGAAGCTAAACAATTAGTAAAGATTTAAACTAATGAATAGAGGCTATTCATTAACCTTTAACACTACTTTGCCTTGTACTAAAAGAATCTTTATATATGTATCGTATTTTGTAACCTTTACTGTTTTCTTAATCCCATCAAATACCATGAGAAATGTCTTTTCTAGTTAAAGATGTACCTACTCGACCTTTGGAAAAACAAGTCTGTACAAATTCCTGTTCTGTATGCCTCATTGCAAAAAAAAAAAAAAAAAAAGTATAAAACAGTGACTGACAAACAATAAAACAGATACATTTCTTCACTGCATTAGGTGTGAGTGTATTTTCGTGACCTCGTCTCAATCCACACCTGTCGAGGGACCCCCGACCCCACTGCCTCAAGGGCTGGACCCGGCACATTTTGTTTTTTTTTTGTGGTACTGGGAATTGAACTCGGGGGCATTCTACCTCCGAGCTACACCCCCAGTCCTATTTTTTATTCTTTATTTTTGAAACAGGGTCTCACTAAGTTGTGGACGGCCTCACTAAGTAGCTGCGGTTGGCTGAGAATCCAGATCCTCCAGTCTCAGCCTCCCAAATGCTGGGATTACAAGTGTGTGCTACCTTGTCTGGCTGTTCTACTACTCTTATACTCTTTTTTATTTGGTATTGGGGATTGGACTCAGAGGTATTCTACCTCTGAGCTACACTCCCATTCCTTTTTTATTTTTTGTTTTAAAACAGGGTCTCACTAGGTTGCTGAGAGTCTTGCTAAGTTGCTGAGGCTGTCTTTGAACCTGTGATCCTCCTGTCTCAGCCTCCCAAGTACTGGGATTACAGATGTGCTCTACCACACCTGGCTTCCCTTATACTCTTGGAACAAAGCACACTCAGTTGTGGTGTATTTTATATGTTTATATTCTATCTCACTTAATTTGTTTAAAATCTCTATGTTTATGTTTATGTAAGGATGGCTTTGTTATTTTATTTTCGATGAATGTCGTTACAGTTCATGTCAAATATTATTGGTCTCTTAAAAGGACCTAGGAAGTAATTTTTCTGATTCTAGTTTCTGGTGTTACATCTCTCTTAAATATTTAGAAAAACTCCCCAATGACGACAACAGAGACTTGGGTTTTCTTTCTGGGAAGGCTTTTAAGAACAGGTTCAATGTCTGTCTCAGCCCTCATTCTCACTGTTGTAATCCAAAAACACCTGACCACACAGCTTAGAGGAAGGTAGATTTATTTGCTCGTAGGTTTTGGAGATTTCAGGGTTCAGTCCATGGCAGGCCAGATCTGCAGAGCTCAGGACGCGGCAGCAGGAAGCGGAGACAGGGAGAGCGCTAGGCTCTGCCATTAGCACTGGGAGGAGGAACCATATAATCCCCAAGGGCACACCCCTAGGAACCTCACCTTAGCAGTCCCCCTCATTCAACATTGCTACCTTGTTTCCATGAGGGTTAGGGGGACATTCTCAATCCAAACCATTACAACATCCTTAATAGTTACCAGACTATTCAATTTTCTTTTCCTTTTCTTTTTGCTTTAGTCAGCTGTAACTTTCCAGGAATTGAGTCGCTTCATCAAAACTGTCAAATAGCAGAGAAAATGTATAATTGCATATGTAACTTGATATGATTTATTTCAAACAATGAGGATGTAAGGTACTTAAGGCAGAGATTTTGGCCCATATCATTTCCTGATGGATCCTAATCCTCCCTGTGCAAAATGGTGACTGTTATGTTTGTAGAACTAATTAATCAATAAACAACAGTGTCAACTACGTATTAAGAAAAGTCCTTCAATCTCTAATCAAAATAATCTCTGTTGTTACAATATGAATGAGGCCAGGACCAGTAAACTTCTTCCCTCAGGCACACAGTGCTTGTAAATTCCCATGTGGCTTACATTGTTATGAATACCTCTGGTTTTGAGATTTTGCTTCAAGTAAATCGCTCTGGCTAACCATTGCCCAATGACTTTATTTTTGTTTTATTTTGCAGCACTGGGGAGTGAACCACTGAGCGGCACCCCCAGCACCTTTTATTTCTTATTTTGAAACAGGATTTTACTAGGTTGCTGAAAGTCTCACTAAATTGCTGAGGCTGGCCTCAAACCCTGCCATGTCTGACAAAACAGATTTTTTTTTTTAAATAGCACTGGGGACTGAACCCAATGCATCATGGAAGCTAGGCAAGTGCTCTACCTCTAAGCTGTATCCTCAGCCCTCCATTTGTGTTCTGACTCCTATAGGTGTTATCAAGCGTCAGCCTCCCAAATATTGGGATTACAGGTGTGTGCCAGTGCACCTGGCTTTTTGATGTCTTTTCGAAGTTCAATAGCTCACTTATTTTTTAGCACTGAATAATATTCCACCGTATATATGAATGCACCACAGTTTATTTATCCATTCGTCTACTGAAGAACATCTTGGGTATTTCCAGAATGGGCAACGATGGCTAAAGGTGCTTTGGACATACATGTGTGTGGATAAGTTTTCAATTCCTTTGGGTAAATACCAATTGCTGGATTGTATGCAAGGAGTGTATATATTTAACATTGTAAGAAGCCAGCAAACTGTCTTCCAATTGGATTGTGCTGTTTTGCATTCCCACAATGCATGAGAAGACTCCTCTTCTTTGGCTGTGTGTGGTGTTCTCAGTGCTGTGGAACGGCTATTTCTAATATGTGGACAGCAGTGTCTCATTGTTTTGACTTGCCTTTCCTCCATAATATATGATGGCCTGCATCTATTTATATGCTTATTTGCAATCAATTTATCTTCTTTGTTGAAGTAATTCTTAAGGCCTTTGTCTCATTATTAAAATGAGTTTGTGTTCTTTTTTTTTTTTTTTTTTTTTTCAGTACTGGGGATTGAACTCAGGGGCATTCTACCTCTGAGCTATACCCCCAGCCCTATTTTTTTTATTCTTTATTTTTGAAACCGAGTCTTACTAAGTTGCGGAGTGCCTCACTAGGTAGCTGAGGCTGGCTGCGAACCCGGATCCTCCAGTCTCAGCCTCCCGAATGCTGGGATTACAAGTGTGTGCCACCACGCCCGGCTCGAGTTTGTGTTCTTAATGTTAAGTTTTAAGAGTTATTTGTATATTTTTGGATAACAATCCTTTATCTGACATCTCTTTTTGCAAATTCCTCCCATTCATGTCCTTTTGCATGTATGTGGGTTTTTCTGTAAATTAAAGGATACTCTATAGTTTAGTTGAACTACCTGACCTTACCTACTTTTTTTGAGAAACTTTCCTATGCCCAACAATTTCACATCTAAGTAAAAATTCTCAATTATATGTTCCTATTCATGTCTAATAGCATACATGTTTGCAAATGTTCATTTCCAAATTGTTCATAGTTGCCTCAAGCTGTACATAATCCAAAAGTTTATCAACAATGAACATATTTTACTATATTCATACAGTAAATTACTGATCAACAATACATTATATTTTATTTTATTTTACTTTGTGGTACTGGGGATTGAACCCAGAAGCATTCTATCTTCGAGCTATACCCCCAGCCCAATTTTATTTCTTATTTGGAAACAGTGTCTCATTAGATTGACAAGAGTCTCAGTACTTGCTGAGGCTGACCTTGAACCTGTGATCCTCCTGTCTCAGCCTCCCAAGTACTGAGATTACAAGTGTGTGCCACCATGCTTTGCTCAACAATACATTTTAAAACCTATATCTATGTATGTGAATATTAGGTATTAGGTTGAGAAAACAGAACACATAACAGTATAAACAATATAATTCTGTTTGTATATAATATATCATTTTTTTTTTTTTTTTGCGGTACTGGGGACTGAACTTAGGGGCATTCTACCTCCGAGCTACACCCCCAGCCCTATTTTTTATTCTTTAGTTTGAAACCGAGTCTCACTAAGTTGCAGAGTGCCTCACTAGGTAGCTGAGGCTGGCCGCGAACCCGGATCCTCCGGTCTCAGCCTCCCAAGTACTGGGATTACAAGTGTGCACCACCACGCCCGGCTTATAATATATAATTTAAATATTCAAAATTCAACTATGCATTTACTATACAGTAGAATTGTAAAAGTGTACCCATCTTCATGTTTACCTTTTATTTATTTCTGTGTGTAAGTTATTTTCTGTATTTTAAAAGTTAAGCCAGGCATGGTGGTGCATGCCTGCAATTTCAGTAGTTGGGAGGCTGAGCAGGAGGATTGCAGGTTTGAGGCCAGTCTCAGCAATTTTGTGAGGCCCTCCCTCAGCAACTTAGTGAGACTGTTTCAAACTAAAACAAACAAACAAACAAACAAACAAACAAACAAATAAATAAATAAATAAAAAGGGCTGAGGGTATAGAATGCCTCTGGGTTCAATCCCCAGTACCAAAAAAGAAAAGGTCCAACTCGGGTTTCTTTCCCTTTACACCAGGAAAGTATTATATCTTCTGGATTTAGGTTGCTTGAAGTAGGGCACCCCTTTCACTTAGATGCCATAGTCCTTTAAGTTTGGATCTACTGGGAAACTGAAGGGTCAAAGAACAGTTCTGGTCTGATGGGCACCGCCGTCTTGTAGATAACAAATGCTAATGCAAAGGCTGTGATCCGGCGTTGGAGCGCCATCTCGTGGTCGCTCAAACAAAGGACAAGGAAATGGAAGTCTGGCCTCTTCCTCAGTTCTTGGACCTCAGTGGAGACAACCTTGGGGAGCTGAATTGTTTCCCTGTGCGCTCCCCGGAAGACTGTCTAAGCACATGTGAGCAAAGAACTTTGATTCTTTTCTTTGTACTAGGGATTGAACCCAGGGACATTCTATCTCCGAGCTACACCCCCAGCCCTTTTTATTTTTTATTTTGAAACACAGCCTTGCTAGGTTGCTGAGGGTCTCACTAAATTGCCCAGGCTGGCTTTGAATCTGCAACACTCCTGTCTCAGCCTCGCAAGTACAAGTACTGGATTACAGGCATGCACCGCCATGGCTGGAACGTTGATTTTTTTTTTTTTTTTTGGTACTGGGGATTGAACCCAGGGGTATTCTACCTCTTAGCTAAATCCCCAGTCCTATTTGTCTCACGCTAAGTTGCAGAAAGCCTCACTAAGTAGCTGAGGCTGGCCGAGAACCCGGATCCTCCAGTCTCAGTCTCCCAAGTACTGGGATTACAAGCGTGCGCCACCACACCTGGCGTGGAACCTTGATTTTTAAATCCAGAAAGTCCCCTCTATTTCAGAATATACATTCCAGAGACAGGAGGTTCTGGTAATCTCTCCTGTATCTCATTCAGCTCTAAGAGCTACCACTGCTTCCAGGGAAAGAAAATCTGTGTAAAGGATGCACAGCCTTGGGGTGCTGCTGTGTTCCCCCTCACATTCCCCTCTCCTGCATCTCCCGGCCCCACACTCCATCCTCGGAACCATTTCCACATGTTGAGGTGCAGCACAGGCCACCCCATCAGAATCACCTGGGGAAGTATTTTTTCAAATATGGGCTATGACACCAAAGAGACAAGGCATCTGATTTGTAAAGTCTGGTGCAGAACTCAGAAATCTGTACCTATTCACAGGTTGAATTTTTTCCCCTTTTGAATTTCCTGGTGTGATATGTCACCAGATTCATCTGCTTATTAGCAGTTGAATAAACATTCTTTCTCCTCTCTCCTCCTCTCTCCTCTCTTCTCTTTCCTCTCTCCTCTCTCCTCTCTCTCTCGCTCTCTGTACTGGGGATTGAACCCAGGGGTGTTCTACCTCTGTGTACCTAGTGTGGGCACTGTGAGGTCTGACTGTGAAGTTTGGATGCTGAGGAGGTTGTGCCGGAGGACCAAGAACAAAGGAACAAAGAAAGAAAACACTCCTGACCATTGCCCTGCCCCGAGATGACCTGGCCACTGGCACCCCAAGCAGCGACTTACATGACTATTCCTGTACCCTCCTCTTCCTTGCCCCATAAAAAGCCCCTAGTCTGTAAGAAGGCGGGCTTCTGATTCTCGAGGGCTCTACCGCCTGATCAGTTGCCTCCTTCCTGGTTTTATTCCTGAATAAAGTCTGTTTCTCACTGTTGGGCCTGCTTTCTTGGGCCCATGTACTCCAAGCCCTTTAAAAATTGTTTTAATTGTTTTGTTTTGAAACAGGGTCTTGCTAGGTCGCTGAGACCCTCTATAAGTTGCTGAGGCTGACCTCAAGCCTGCCATCCTTCTGTCTCAGCCTGCCAGGTATTGAGATTACAGGGTTGCATCACCATGCTTGGGTTGAATAAATATTCTCTTTGATAAAGGTCAGAGTAGAAACTGATATTAGACCATGGTAATAATGGAGGGCATGCAAAATACAAGTCAGAGATCAAAACAAGACACTCAAGAGTCCCTCAGCAAGGCAGGAGTGTGTGCAGTGGACAAAATGTCTCCTAAGCAAGCACATGGTTTTTATCCTTGATGTGCTCCTGCCCCTTGCCCTGATTGGTGAGGGATTGGGTTCACTACTCTGTGGGATTGGCTAGTCTCTAAGACTGATGGAATTCTGAAACAAAGTTTGGCAAAGAAACAAAGTTTAAAGTACAACTCTGCAGTGCTTGGCTTATTTCTAGGACAGATGGGAATTTTGAAACAAAGCTTAAGATTCTGAAATATCCTGGTTAACCAAAGGTTATCTGAGCTAAAATGGCTGCTGTCTGACCATCTGTTTGATAGAAAAGATTTTATACTTTTTTTTGAGGGGGGGGTGGTACTGGGGATTGAACTCAATGGCATTCTACCACTGAGCTACACCCCAAGCCCAAATTTATTTTTATTTTGAAACAGGGTCTCGCTAGGTTGGTAAGAGTCTCACTACTTGCTGAGGCTGTCCTCGAACCTGCGATCCTCCTGTTTTGGCCTCCCAAGTACTGGAATCACAGGCATGCGCCACCATGCCCGGCAAGACTTTATATTTCTTACAATAAGAATTAATATTAGGCCTTGGAAATGCAGATATGTCTCTATACTCCATACCCTAGAACAGATGGGTTTCTTCACAAGGCTGCTGGGTATGTAGCCACTGGAAGAAGGATCTGAACAGAAGTCCTGGTAGCAAAATGAATCTTGAGAGAAAGGCTGTTGTCCCACATATCTTGTGTAAGGCCCTCTGGGAGCTACTCTGATCTTGAAGCAGCAGATGTCTGCAGGCTAAGCAGGCAATATTTTGTTCTGAAAGGAGAGGTTCTTGGGAACAGTCAACAGAATCGATGGCTAATTAGAAAGAAGCCTCCTTTCACCTTCTCCACTTCCCTATTCCCACCACAAATAATACACCAACCAGTAAATTGACGCACCTAAATCTGGATCAGTTTTGTGCAAGGATGCATGAAACACATAAGCGATATTAAGATAGAAGAATAACAACCTCTGATACAAGAAAAAGCCAGGGTCTTCCCCGTCGGCCATACCTGTTACTCACTCATGCCCTCAGTTTCTAACACTGTCTCAACTTTTAGGTCAATAGTTGCTGAAAGGTTACTTTATTTATTTATTTTTTATTGGTGGTGGCGGTACTGGGGATTGAACCCAGGGGCATTCTATCTCTGGGCTATATACCTCCAGCTCTAGTTTATATTTTATTTTTAAACAGAGTCTTTCTAAGTTGCTGAGGTTGTCTTCAAACCTGCAATCCTCCTGTCTCAGTGTCCCAGGAACTGGTATTGCAGGTATGAGCCACCACACCCAGCTACCAGATGGGTCCTCTAGTGTGTTCTCTTCCAATTGAAGTTGAAATCTAGGTATAAATTTTGGAAGGCACGGTCAAGGAATTGACTAGCTAATAATGGAAATTTTGTGAGACTCACACAGAGTTGGTAGATCCTTTGTCATTCATAATATTTGACTGAATTCTATGTCACATGTGATCTAATATTATAACAATTGATCTCTCTGTAGTAGTTATCTGTTGCTACATAGAAAATCACCCCAAACTTGATGGCTTAAAACAATGGGAACTTAAGTTCATATCATTTACATTTGTGTGGGTTAAAGTTTGGGAGTGGTCCCCTTGGATGCTTCTGGCTTAGGGACTCTGATGAGGTCGCTGTCAGTCAGGTGTCCATCATCTGAAGACTCGAATAGGCTAGACGATTCACTTCCAAGTGATGGACTCACACAGCTGGGAGCTGTTGCGGGCAGATTCCTTTCTCTCCATTGAACTTCTTGACTGTTCTCAAGACGTGGCTGCTGCCAGGAGTGAGTGATCTGAGTGAGGAGGAGTCAAGTGGAAGTCTCATTCTGTTTATGATCCTGGAGTTGTAAGTTATGTCACATTCTGCCATATTCCATTGGTCAGGGTATTGAAGAAGGCTTGGTCCATGGAGGACAAGAAACAGAGGCCAGGGTAGGATAAAGCAGGCTTCTTTATTCACCAATGAGACTCAGTGGGCAAAGCTCTGGGTCTGAGCCCTGAATGGAGTCTTCATACAGATTATATAGCCCCTGTGGGACAGGTTTTGATTGGATTAATAACAGGAGGAGTGAAAATATGGGGGCTCAGGTCAGGTTTCATTTCTGCTTCTAGAGCTAGATTTCCTGCATTAGCCTCCATATGGCTGGACTGGGTGGTGCCATCTTGCTGGACTTAGTTGCCTTATTTCGGGGTCTTAGCTGCTGGGAGGTGCCCTGATTTGTTCACCTCAGAGGGGGCCTGTGAAGAAAGCTTTGTTCTTCTATCTTGTCCCTGGGCTTTTTGCCAAGAGTTATCTTCAAGGACATAGCCAGGCTCCTGCCTCATTCCCCCATTTTGAGACTTCTCAACATGCTTAATGAGAAATTCTCAATTTTTGAGATTATTTTTAGTCAGAACCATAGGGTGGCATATGGGAGCGGGTCCTTTTTAGCTATTGAGATTTCTATGACTCGTTGGAGTAACACTGTGATACACAGTATGAGGCAAGATCCGACCAGCTTTGGCTGAACTCTACCCCAAAGGAAAAGGAAAAATTTGTGCTTGTGGCTGGCGGGTGGTGCACGCATAGCAATCTGCTGTGTTGGCAGCCTTTACAGAGTATTTAACCCATTTTAGCCATGTGTTTGTGTCTCCAAACCTGGTTTCTATTTCCAAAGTCTGTTTTAGTTTTGTTTTTTTTAAATCTCTACTATGCTTACTTTGGTTGGATCATTTTTGGCCCCCATAATGAAGTTTGGTTGAAAGTTACAGGAAGAAGTGTCTCTGTTGGGGGGTGTAGGGCTATTTGTCCCAATAAACTATAATCTGAAATGGCCTATGGAATCCCTTCTGCAGAATTTTGCTCCTAGACCATAGGCCCTCGAAGCTACTATGGATTTCTGGTCCATTGTATTGGAGTTATCAGTAGTTAGCAGCAGGGGATTACACAGATGATTTTGAGAAGGAATTTCCAGGGTAAAGTGATTCTTATTCTTTAGAGGTTTTCTTATGATGGGGTCACCATCACACATTGAATGTCTGCCCTTGGTATTTGGTGGTCCACCAGACATTGTCCCAAGTAGGACAGGGCCTAGTCTGAATGTAACCTGACCCCGGTTCAGGGCAGAAGTATTTGTCAGGCTGTGTGAGTTGTCATTGGGTTTTAGGCTGTCACAAGATATAAGTTGACATGCATTAACCTTGCTGCTAGTTTTGGTCGCATTAATGGTGAAGAATGTAAAGGCCAGCTGTAGCAATTCTAATAGTCCTCTCCACAGGATGAAAACAGTCAATTGTCTCCTCATCCTAGCAAAGTCAAATTAGGCAAACACCTAAATACTAAAATTAAGACCACTATAAACCCCAATAATAGAGTCAATCATAAAGCACTTATGGCATAAAAACAAAGAGTCTGATTTTGTGGCATCAGCTGTGACGCTCTTCAGCCTTCTGCTGTGTGAGTCAGCCAGCTTCTGGGTGTGACTGAAGCAGGGCAGGTTCTCTGTCTCAGGATCAGCTTGTTTGGCTCTCCAGATTTTCTGTGAGCAGACTCTGAGTCATTGCTGGGGTTGTTGTCTCTGGGGCTACTGGCTTCAGGGGGCTGTGATGGGTCCAGGTTGCAATATTCGTGACTTTTACTGCTATTGGGATGGTAAGAATCACAGAAAAGGGCCCTCTCCATTTTGCCTTGAGGGGAGCCTGATTCTAGACTTTCCAGGCTTATAAGGATGGATTGTGGTAGTTAAGCTAACTGGTGTTCTATCTATCACCCATTTACAAAGGTTGTGGGTGACCTTTCCAAGTTCCCTCATAAGCCTATCAATTTTAATTTTTCCTATTTTACACAACCTTCCTGGAAGCTCTTGGAGGATAGGAGGGGGTCGAGCAAACATTATCTCATAGGGAGAATACCCTGTTCTCTTGGTGGGAGTGGATCTAATTGTGAACAGGACTAAGGGTAAGTCTTGAACCCAAGTTAACTTGGTCTCCTGACACATCTCTCCTAACCCAGTTTTGGTTTATTTTTTTCTACTTTGCCTGAACTCTGTGGCCTATATGCAGAATGCAACTTCCAGGTGAAACCCAAGGCCGCTGCCACATTATGGGAGACTTCTGAGACAAAGACCAGTCCATTGTCTGACCCTGTGTGTGCAGTGGGCACTACTTGTGTTTGTGGTGGACACTACTTGTTCCGTGTTCATGCCACAGAAAGCTGCTGCTGAAAGTTGCCAATGGTTAGAAATCTCTCAAATGAAATGACTCAAAGGCAAAGATGATTGTTTTTAGAGAAAATTATTATTATTATTACTATTATTATTAGAGATATAGGGTGGCTGGAAAGAAGGCCGGAAAGGCTTCAACCAGTGTCTTTTTTTTTTTTTTTTTTTTTTTTTAAATTGAGGGTTTAAACAAAGCAAATGGCAAGGAGGGCATGAGTTAAGTTTAGAGTTACAGGCCAGGTTTAGGGAAAGGCAATCATGGGATAGGTTTAGGGAAAGGTAAGGCAAACATTTCTGGGAGAATAGGAAGTCATCAAAGTCCACTTTGCAGTCCCATCCAGTCCAAGGAAACTTGTCTGCTTGCAAACAATTTCTACTTGGTATATACTATGTATATGGCTAAGCTAGTCCAAAATAATGACCTCATCGTGTGGGCTAAGATGGCTCCCAACATATGTGAAGGGGCAGTCCCTATCTGGGAATGATTTCTCTGCATAAGGTTCTAGTTCTTTCTCTGGCCTTTTCTGTCCAGCAGGGGTATGCTTCTACTCATTCAATCTGAGTGCATGCTATGACTAGTGTTTTGAGGTGATAGCCATCAATTCAAGATAGCTTAAAAAATTGGTAAAACTGACCTTCTGGGTGTTCAACAACTGAGACTTAGAGAGCAATCAGGAAATAAGAGAGCTAAGAAAGAACAGCCAATATTTTGTCCTTTGCCTTCCAAAGTCAAATAAGATCCAGAGGATAATGGGACTCTAAGAGCCCTGCAACTCTGGTAAGTCACCGGACCCCCTGAACAGGGGGATCAAGAAGGCCCCAGAGACTAGGATTCACCAGCACATATTCTGCAAAAAGGAGGGTTTTTGGAGAGGGAAATGTCCCCTATGTTTCAAGGGAAGCCAAATGGTGAGCAAGGCCATAACCTGTCTTGGCAAATGGCACATCTGGTAGAGGAAAAGTCTCACCAAGTCCCTAAGAGTAATCTTGAGGAGAATTAACTGACCTTAACAGGAAAATAATATTTAAAAAAAAACATTATGTTTTACCAAACATAGGGCTACCTTCTTGGTCTTGAACACCCACCAGAACAGTATAACCAGAGGCAATTGTGCTATTTCAGTGGTAACAAAAAGGAAGTTATTTATAATAGTAACTCTACCTTTATATTCACAGAAGAAATAAGATATCACATTGATGTCCCAAACTTCCCTCCAGTTAAGTCCTTATAAGATACTGTAAAGTTAAATCTGTCACTCTTTAGGTTTTACAGGTCTATGACTACCAGACACACACACACACACACACACACACACGATTCCTATTCTTGCAGACTCTTGGAGGATCTGAGTCCTGTTTCGTACAGACACAACAACAAAATCCTGTTTAAGCTAACAGACAACATACTTAGTTTTTTTCAGGCTATGTGCCACAAGGACTTTTTACAATGTTATATATAACGACTCATGGTCTATTACAAATGGGTTAGCTACCTGGCCTCCAATTTAAAATATTAACAGATGAGCTGGGTATGGTGGTGCATGCGCGTAGTCCCAGTACTTGGAAGACTGAGACAGGAGGATTGCAGGTTCACGGCCAGCCTCAGCTACTTAGTGAGGCTCTCTGCAACTTAGTGAGACTCTGCTTCAAAATAAAGAATAGAGCCGGGCGTGGTGGCGCACGCTTGTAATCCCAGCATTCGGGAGGCTGAGACCGGAGGATCCGGGTTCGTGGCCAGCCTCAGCTACCTAGTGAGGCACTCCGCAACTTAGTGAGACTCGGTTTCAAAATAAAGAATAAAAAATGGGGCTGGGGGTATAGCTCGGAGGTAGAATGCCCCTGAGTTCAATCCCCAGTAC
>PVLC010010552.1:0-17978 GCA_004027655.1 Graphiurus murinus | reverse complement strand
AGCCATAAAATTAATGAGTCAAAATCAGTAGCCTGTGGGGCTGGGGTATAGCTCAGAGAGTAGAGCACATCCTTAGTATGAATGACATTCTGGGTTAAATCCCCAACTCCTCCAAAATTTTCAAATAAATACTATCTTTTATTCATACAAAAATAATGAGTATATGATAGAAGAGTAAGTTCTATTTATAAATCCAATCAAAAGTTATACTTTTCAGGAAAGGACTTAAGAAAATACAAAGAAAAGCATAAGGAAAAGTTTTGAACCTTCCAGTAGGATCTCAAAGTAGATATGGTCAAATGGAAGGCATCCTTTTTATTTTTAGAAATTATATCTAAACATTACAAAGATGATAGTTCTCTTTAAATTCGTTGAAAAACTTATGGACCAAGTAAACTAAAACAACAACAACAAAATTTTTTTTTCTGGAACCAGACAAGTTGATACTAAATATTTTCATTATTTAAAAAATGTGTATTACCCTAATGCACATGATGTACTTTCACAAATATATCAAGGTTAATTACTAAACTGAACTTGAGAAGGAGGGAGGGCAAGGGAGCAGGGTGGGAATGGGGGAAGGGGTTAAATAATAAATGTGTGCATATATGCCTTTATCAGCTTGTACCTAACAAAGATGTATGATTACAATGGACCAATTATTATAAAAAAAGAAAAAAAATGTATATTAGATAGTAAAAAAGATATTTAAGAAGAGCTGTCAGATATGGAATAGCAAAATCTATAAAGTGTTAAGCCTGGAATTACACAATAGAACTGCACGAGGCTGGACCGTCCTGCTGCTGGGGAGAGAGCACCCCATCACTGGAGGAAGGCAAGCCCAGGCCAGAAAAGAGGTCACTTTGCTGAGGTAGAAGAGAAGCAATAAGCCAGGCATGGTGGCACACACTTGTAATCCCAGCATTGGGGAGGCTGAGACTGGAGGATCCGGGTTCGCAGCCAGCCTCAGCTGCTTAGTGAGGCCCTCCGAAACTTAGTGAGACCCTGTTTCAAAATAAAGAATAAAAAAATAGGGCTGGGGCTGTAGTTTGGAGGTAGAATGCCCCCAGGTTCCTCCACACTACCGAAAAAAAAAAAAAAGTGTTAAGCCTGGAAATAGAACAGTGAAATATTGAGAATAGATACTCACTTTTTTGTGCATGTATGTTTTACCTCTGAGCTACTTTCCTAGCTTGATTTTATTTTTTATTGTGAAACAGGGTCTTGGTAAGTTGCTGAGATGGTCCTTGAACCTGCAATTCTCCTGTCTCAGGCTCCCAAGTACTGAGATTACAGGTGTGTGCCATCTCACCTGGCTCCATATACTATCTTGGTTAGGGCTGCTGCAACTCAGTAACAGACTGAGTGGCTTTTGAACAACAAAAATTGATTTCTCACAGTTCTGAAGGCTGGAAGTCTGAGATCAGAATGCAGGCACGGTCAGGTTCTGTTGGCTTGCAGACTGCCCAACTTCTCACTGTGTCTTCACATGGCAAAGGAGAAGGAGGGAGCCTCAGTCCTATTCACAAGCGGTCTCTCCTCCAGATGATCACTTCCCAAACACTCCACTTCCTAAAGCTATGACATTGGGTTAGGGTTTCAGCACACACATTTTTTTGAAGGTTTAGTCCATTGCACTGACTAAGGAAATAGTGTGTCCCCAGAAGTGAAGATAGCAGAGGCTGGGGACCTGGGACACAGGATGTGGCAGGGGATGAGGTTGACTCACCAGCAGGTCAGTGATTGTCACCTGCACTGATGCAGTTTGTGATCTATTTGCTTTAAAGTTCCTCCTTCAGCAAGAAATGAACTAAGACCCACCTGCTTGTCGGTCAAGATGAGACTTTCCTGTAGAGTAACAATATGGGTTTTATAAAGAGCAGTGAGACCTAGGGACAGTACTGCTGAGATCCTGAAAAACAAAAACAATACTCTTCTTACTACTTTAGCCCACATGTCCACCCTGTTTCTCCAGTATTGAAACACCAGATCATTAGAGGGACTAGCACAACTGTGTCACACACCAAATAAGGACAAGGGGAATTAGGGTTGCCTTCTGAGCCAAATCTTGGAACCCAAGGATCCAATACATTGGTTTCAAACTTCAGCTTGGATCCAGCCTCACAAAGAAACATCCACTGTATCCTATGCTTTGTGGTGCCAGAAAAACAATGATACAAACGGAAAATGTACTGAGCATTGACCCTTTGCCAGGCACTGCTCCACGTACTGTAAATATAGTGCTTCCTTTAATTCCCAGATAACCGTATGGAATAAATATGGCAATGATCATTCTCATTTGGCAGATAACGAGACAGAGAGGTGAACTGTGTTGCCCCAAACTGCACAGCTCATTGCTAGTAAGTGGAGGAGTTGAATCTAGTAACCCAGGTCCTAGGCACCCATCCTAACTACTTTGTTTTGCTATAAAAGAAAAGCATCTGCAACCCAAAGTGTCTGCTGGGTTTGCTTTTCTCTTAGCTTAGAGCTGCATGGTTTCCTCTTTATGAACAAAAACAACTGATTGCAGAGGTAATCATGGGGGTGGAGGACTGTAGGCAGGTATGGTGGCAGGTATGGAGACAGGAGGATCATAGGTTCTAGACCAGGCTCAGCAATGTAAGTGAGACTTTCAACAACCTAAGTGAGACCTTGTTTCAAAAAAATAAAATCAAATAAAAAATATTGGGGTATAGCTAGGAGGTAGAATGCCCCTGGTTTCAATTCCCAGTAGCCCTCCTCCCTCCCCCTTCCCCCGCCATACACACAAAGGAAAAAAAAAAAAAATCCCATTTCTAGCTTCCAAGGCTGGACTGTTACTCAGGGCTGATTTTAATTTTTTTTTTTTTAAGGGGTGAAGGAAAAAAAGAGCATACAATGTTACAACCCCAGCATGATCCTCACTCATCCAATTTCCCAAGTTCTAGCCACACTCAATCTGTCTGTGAAGGTAAGACTGTGTGTGTGTGTGTGTGTGTGTGTGTGTGTGTGTGTGTGTGTGCGCACGCCTGAACATGTGTGTAAAGTTATGGGCAGAGAAGAGAACAGAGATCACAGCCAATGAGTCTGAACATTTACCATAAACTCTAGACATCAGACTAGCTCAATGGACAGATCCTGCCTTAAGGGGAAAGAGCACAGCAGTCTTTGATCTGAGGCTGTTCACGGCCCTGACAACGTTCACCTCTTCTGAGGCTGACCACCATGAACTTCACTGGCCGCTGTGAACGCTCTCCCATCTCCTGATCAGCCCAGAAGTCTAACGATTAGCTACAGCTGTCCTGAGGCCCCAGAAAAAAAACCTATCCTGCCTAGCTTCCTACCTGCCCCCAAGCTGTCCTTCCTTTGGAAACCATCTCCCTCACCTGACTGGAGTCTGAGTTATAAGGAAACACTCACCAGGATCCATCTCCGTTGCTGGAACTGGCAGCAGTACTGTGGCCTTTGGTAAACAGGGGCCATCGGGAGCCACAGCAGTTATAGGTCTCGAGATTCCCTGTCTTCTTCTCCCCACTGGAGCTGCACTTAGCCTGTCACTTTCAAGACACTGACAACTTCTTCAAGGGGACCGTGGTGCATCTGTGAAGAAGCTGTGAATGCTGCTCCCAGGACAAGTCAGCAGGTGCTGGAGATCATTAACACAGGAGCTAATTAGCCCCAAGTGGGAACTTCCACTGAGTCTAAGCAGTGGGAAGGGAAGAGGAGACATTTTTAGTGTCATTCGGGTCTGCAGGGTGGACCCTCACCTCTGTGTCCTGCTCCCTTCAGGGTCACAGTGATGAACTCCATCGTGTTCATAGGAGACCTGAGCTCAGGGGCTGTGCTGTCGAGGACACAGCCTCTGCCTGGAGAGCTAGGTGTCTAGATAGCGAGAGAAGGGACCGAGCATCCCACATCCTTGCAGGAAACCTGGAAATTCCTCTCCCATTCAGTCCTCAGGCCATTCCCAAATTTGTCATCTTAGAATGCCCTGGGTCTGAGAGCAAAAGTGACTCCATTTGCTATTCCTGGAGGTACCTTTCTTTTTCTTTTTTGGTATTAGGGATTGAATCCAGGAGTGTTCTACCTCTGAGTTACACCTACAGTCTATTATTATTATTATTATTATTATTATTATTATTATTATTATTTGTGTGTTTGTGTGTGTGGTACACCCACAATCTCTGTCATTTTTATTTTGAAATAGGGTCTTGCTAGGTTGATGAGAGTCTCACTACTTGCTGAATTGCAGGTCCTATAACCTGCAATTCTCATGTCTCAGTCTCCCCAAGTACTAGTATTACAGGCTTTTGCCACCATCCCCGATGGTTTTAGTTTTGAAAAAGGGTCTCACTAGGTTCCTGAAAGTCTTGCTAAATTGCTGAGGCTGGTCTTGAACCTGTGATCCTCCTGTCTCAGCCTCCTAAGTACTAGGGTTACTGGCATGTGCCACCATGTCCAATTTATCTTTTATTTTGGAACAGGGTCTCACTAGGTTGATGAGAGTCTTGGTAAGTTACCAAGACTGGCCTCAAACCTGAGATCTTCTTGTCTCAGCCTTCCAAGTAGCAGGATGAGAGGCATACTCTACCACACCCAGCCTTTCCCCTACTTCTTAAGTCCCTGCTATGAGTAATAATAAAATTCATGGAGGCCCATTTCTTTCTTTCTATCACTCAGAATTAGATTACTCTTGATATTTCTTTTTTTTTTTTTTTTTTTTTGGTACTGGGATTGAACCCAGGGGCATTCTGCCTCTGAGCTACACCCCTACTCCTATTTTTTATTCTTTATTTTGAAACAAGGTCTCACTAAGTTGTGGAGGGCCTCACTAAGTAGCTGAGGCTGGCTGTGAACCTGGATCCTCTGGTCTCAGCCTCCCAAGTACTGGGATTACGAGCATGCACCACCACTCCCAGCTTATTGTTGACATTTCTTTTTATACTTTATGTATAAAATTCAGCTATACCTCTATTTTTTGGGAGGGGGTGCTGCTGGGCATTTTGAACTGAAGGTCTTGTGTTTGCAAAACACATGCTTTACCACTGAGCCACACCCCTGGATCACTTCTTTTGGTACTGGGGGTTGAACCATCATGGCTGGCTTACCTGTTTATCTCTTATGAGTAAAAATTTATGTTAAATAAATTTCTTCAAGAAGTTCGTGGGAATTATATTTCTTCTTGTGTGTTCAGCAAAGTTTGCATGCTGATGCTTAAGAGAATTGCTTATTGGAGGCAAATATTTTTTTCAGTATTGAGACTTCTTATTTAATAATCAATATATTTCTTCCTGTTTTTAGTAATTTTAAGGATATTTCAATAAAGTGGTAAACAACTTTCAAATTCCCTTATGATAACTTTTATTTTGAACTGATAAAGTAATTTATCTCAAATACTGGGGTACCCAGTGCTGACAATTCTACCTGTAATCCCTGTACTTGGACAGCTGAGACAGGAGGATTGCTGGTTTAAGGCCAGCCTCTGCAATCTAGTGAGACTCTCAGTAACCTCACCAGATCTTATTTCAAAACGAAGCAAAACAAAAATAAATAAGGTAGGACTGGAGATATAGCTCGAAGGTAGAATGCCCAAGAATTTTTGCTTTGTGCCCATATTTGAACTGTTTCCATTGGTTTCTTTTCTCAATTAATGTGTATGTGTTCATTTCAAAAACTTTCCACATTCCTTATTTCAAAAGGAGTTATCTACTACATGAGCTTGCTAATATGACAAAGGGCCTTTGACATCTACTTGAGGGCTTTACAGTACTATATTTATAGGGTCTTCTTTCTGTATGTGTTTGCTGAGATAAGGAAATTACGCAGTAATTGGAGAGACTTAATCATATTCATTGCATCTATAGAGTTTCTCTCCTGTATAAAACGATCAAGTGGTTTTGACATCCTCAGAAAGACTCTTACCATAACACTAATTAGACATATATATTTTGTGCACAATGAGCTATGACTTTCCTCAGTTTGCTGCTTCTGTAGGGTCCCTCTCCTGAATGAATAACCTAATGCATAACAAATATGGCTTGAAAGAAAGTGATTTCTGAATTTCACTTTATCTACAGGTGTTGCCTTCTAAATGCACAGCCTCTGACTCAATTGCATTCATAACGTTTCTCTCTTGGTGAGATCTCAACGACACAGTGAGGGGACATCTTTATAAGAAAGGCCTGCAGATTTCATCACATCTGTAAGGTTTCTTTCCCATTGGAGTTCCAATAGCAACTATTGAAATGATATCTGTGGCACTTCTCCTATGTATGAGTTTTGTTGGTTTTGGTACTGAGGATTGAACCTGGGTCATTCTACCTCCAAGCTACACCCCCAGCCCATTTTGTTTTTTATTTTGAAAGAGGGTCCTACTAAGTTGTTGAGACTGGCCTTAAGGATCACAGGTGGTGTGTGCCACCACACCCCGCTTTCATATGAGCTGTCTGAGTAGATTTGACTAATCAAAAAAAGCTTCTTCAGCAGGTCATGGTGGCACATACCTGTAATCCCTGTACTTGGGAGGCTGATACAGGACAACTGTGGGTTCAAAGACAGTTTCAGCAACATAGCAAGACTCTCAGAAACCTAATGAGACCCTGTTTCAAAACAAACAAAAAAATTAGCCGGGCATGGTGGCACATGTTTGTAATCCCAGTACTTGGGAGGCTAAAATGGGAAGGATCACCGGTTGGAGAACAGCCTCAGCAACTAGTGAGACTCTTCTCAGTGTAGAGTATAGCACACTCTAGTGGATGCTACTTGTTCCATAGTCCCACCATGGAAGGTTGCTGCTCCAGCAACTACCAAAGAGTTTATTCCGTAGTCCTGCCAGGACTGTTCCAGTCAGCTACCAAAAAAATTATCTTCTTGTACAAAAATGAAACAGAGTCAGATGTGATAATATGGAGAAAAATATATTTAATAATTGGGGCAGCTGGAGAGGAGGCAGTTTGAATCTCCTGGCCTTCTGCAGCCAGCACTTTGCTTTTATTTTATTTTATTATTTTTTATTATTATTCAGCATGGATTTTTTATACATTTCTTGAGTACAACAGGGTTACATATACATTTACAACATATCAATCATTGTCAGAGCACAATTAGCACCACTTCTTTGTTTTCGACGTATAGCCCACATTCCTAACATAGCCTGGTCAAGCAAACGTTCTAGAGTCATAAAACCATAAACCTTTAGAGTCATATATTTACTTTCTAAGAAGTAGGAGGGTCTTTCATCTACGCATCCTAGGAGCAATCTCCAGACTTCAAGATGCCAAAGTAGCCATAGCAGAAGAATCAGTATAATTACTCATATATGCAGTTAGCAACTGCCAGGGGGGAAAGGGCCCAGCTGGGCTCCCACAACTCCCCCGGTTTTATTTTAAAATGCACGAAGGACTGTGCCTGTCTTAGGTCATTTATACTAGGTGCATAATCTTACCCGTCATGGGGTCTCAATGAGTCATTCAATGAGCCCTGTCTTAGGTTGATATTGCCCTGAGAAAATCGAACCCATCATTGACTACCAGGTCCTGTGCGAGGCAGTGCTTGCAGTTTTATTCCATGTAAATCTGCTCATATACTAACAAAGGCATTGATCACAAGGTGTACAACAATTGGTAGAATGCATAAACCTAGAATGACTATTGCTGCTAATCAGATAACTCCTCCCAGCCAGGTAGTGACCAAGGATTGAAGCCGATCTACAGATGTCTTAGCTGTTTCTGTCACATTAAATAGGAATGGACTCTGCATTATGTAGATCAAAAATCTCCTGGTGTAACTTTAACAAATCCTTTTTTTTCATCTTTCCCTTTCTTTTTTTTTTTATTTATTTTTTAATTGGTGCATTGTAATCACACATCTTTGTTGGGTACAAGCTAGTATAGGTAAAGGCATACATGCACCCATTTCTCACTTAACCCTTCCCCAATTCCTGCCCCACTCCCTCATCCTCCCTCCTTCTCAAGGTCAGTTTAGTGATTGACTTTGATGTGTTCATGAAAGTACATCATGCTCATTAGAGTGTCCCCTCCCCCCCCCCGTCACCTTCCGCTAAGGCAAATTCTTTGTTCACCTAGGATTCTTCTTCATCTGGAGTACCTCTTACGTCCCATTTTCTCCCTAGCTTCCACATATTAGGGAGAGCATTCGATTTTTAACTTTTTGTGACTGATTAATCTGACTTAACATAATGTTTTCCAGTTCCATCCATTTCCCTGCAAATAACATGATTTTGTTCTTCTTTGTGGCTGAGTAAAATTCCATTGTGTACATATCCCATAGTTTTGTAATCCATTCATCTGTTGATGGACATCTTGGATGGTTCCATAGTTTGGCAATTGTAAACTGTGCAGCTATAAACATAGATACACATGCGTTGGTCTGATAGTTTGGTTTCCATTCTTTTGGGTAGATATCCAGAAGTGGTATTGCTGGATCGTATGGTAGGTTCATTCCCATTTGTCTGAGGATCCTCCATATTGTTTTCCAAAATGGTTGCACTAATTTGCAATCCCACCAACAATGTATTAGGATTCCCACTTCTCCACACCCTCACCAGCATTTGTTGTTTGTGTTCTTGATGATTGCCATTCTGATTGGAGTTAGGTGAAATCTCAAGGTAGTTTTGATTTGCATTTCTGATTGCTAATGATTTTGAACATTTTCCTCATACATTTATTGGCCATTTGTATTTCTTCTTTTGTGAAGTGTCTATTTAGGTCCTTTTCCCGTTTTTTTGATTGGGTTATTTGTTTTCTTAGCTGTGATTTTCTTGAGTCCTCTGTATATCCTAGATATTAGTCCTCTATCAGAAGAGTAGCTGGCAAAAATTTTCTCCCACTCTGTGGGCTCTCTGTTGAGGTTCTTGATAGTTTCCTTTGCTGCACAGAAGCTCTTCAGTTTAATGCAATCCCATGTATTGATCTTTCTTTGAGTTGCTTGTGCTTTTTGGGTCTTGTTGAGAAAGTTTTTACCTGTTCCTATGTGTTGAAGTGTTGGTCCTATGCCCTCTTCAAGTAGCTGCAAGGTCTCTGGCCTGACTTCCAGGTCTTTGATCCACCTTGAGTTGACTCTTGTGCAGGGTGAGAAAGTGGGGTTTATTTCCATTTTCCTGCATATGGCTAACCAGTTTTGCCAACACCATTTGTTAAAGAGGCTATCTTTTTTCCAGTGTATGTTTTTGGCTCCTTTGTAAAAAATTAGTTGACTTTAAGCACGTGGGTCTGTTTCTGAATCTTCTATTCTGCTCCATTGATCTGTGTGTCTGTTTTTGTGCCAATACCATGCTGTTTTTATTACTGTGGCTTTGTAGTAGAGTTTGAAGTCAGGTATTGTGATACCTCCTGCATGGTTCTTGTTACTAAGAACTACTTTGGCTATCATGGGCTTTTTGTTCTTCCAGATGAATTTAAGGACTGATTTTTCTATGTCTGTGAGGAGTGACCTTGGTAATTTCATGGGTATTGCATTGAATCTGTAGATCACTTTTGGTAGGATGGCCATTTTGGTGATATTTATTCTACCTATCCAAGAGCATGGTAGATTTTTCAATCTTCTAAGGTCTTCGTCAATTTCTTTTTTCAGCTTTTTGTAGTTTTCCTTATAGAGGTCTTTTATCTCTTTGGTTAGGTTAATCCCTAAGGTTTTTTTTTTTTTTTTGGTGCTATTGTGAGTGGCATTGTTTTCTGGATTTCTTTTTCAGTGGATTTGTTTTCTGGATTTCTTTTTCAGACCTGACTTTGTTGGGTCTTCTTTTTTTTTAAATTTATTTATTTATTTTTATTGTAATAATTCGTGCTTTGTATATATACATTGGACGGGGGGGGGGGAGAGCACCCTAAGGCACATGGGTCTTCTAAGTATAGTATCATGTTATCTGCAAAGAGGGATAGTTTTAGTTCTTCTTTCCCTATTTTTACACCTTTGATTTCCTTCTCTTGCCTTATTGCTCTGGCTAGAGTCTCAAGTACTATGTTGAACAGAAGAGGTGATAATGGACATCCTTGTCTTGTTCCTGTTTTTCGTGGGAACTCTTGCAGTTTTTCTCCATTTAATATGATATTGGCTGTAGGCTTATTGTATATTGCCTCTATAATTTTGAGGTATGTTGCTTCTATTCCAATTCTCTGCAGTGCTTTTAGCATGAATGGGTGTTGGATCTTGTCAAATGCTTTTTCAGCATCAATTGAGATGATCATGTGATTTTTGTCTTTGAGTCTGTTTATGTGGTATATTACATGGATTGTTTTTCATATGTTGAACCAGCCTTGCATCCCTGGGATGAACCCGACTTGGTCATGGTGTATAATTTTCTTGGTTCTGAATGCACATTGCTAGTATTTTGTTTAGCAGTTTTGCATCTAAGTTCATCAATTATATAGGCCTATAGTTTTCTTTTCTTGAACTGTCTTTATTTGGCTTTGGTATTAATGTGATGTTGGCTTCATAGAAAGTGTTTGGGAAGGTCCCATTTCTTTGTATTTCATGGAATAGTTTGAGGAGTATTGGGATTAGCTCTTCCATAAATGTTTTATAAAATTCACTTGGAAACAATCTGGCCCTGGGCTTTTGTTTGATGGTAAACTTTTTATTGCTGTTTCTATTTCTTTGATTTTTATTGGTTGATTTAAGTTTTCTGTATCTTCTTGACTCAATTTAGGAAGGTTGTATGTATCTAAAAAATTGTCAGTTTCTTCCAGATTTTCCATTTTGTTGGAGTATAGTTTTTCGATATAGTTTCTGATGTTCCTCTGTATTTCTGCACTGTTGGTGGTAATATCACCTTTTTCATCTCTTATTTTGGTAATTTGGGTTGATTCTCTCTTTCTTTTGGTTAGGTCGGCCAATGGTTTATTGATCTTGTTTATTTTTTCAAGAAACCAGCTTTTGGTTTTGTTGATTTTCTGTGTTGTTTTTTTTTTATTCTCTATTTCATTAATTTCTGCTCTGAATTTCATAATTTCCTGTCTTCTACTGGCTTTGGGGTTAGACTGTTCTTGTTTTTCAAGGGCTTTCAGCTGTGTCATTAGGTTATCTATTTGGTGAGTTTCCGTTCTTCTTATATGGGCACTCAGGGCTATAAATTTTCCTCTTAGTACTGCCTTTAAGGTGTCCCAGAGGTTTTGATATGTTGTGTCTCTGTTTTTGTTGGTTTCTAGGAATTTTTTAATTTCTCCCCTTACTTCTTCTATGACCCATTCCTCATTCAGCAATGTGGTGTTCAGTTTCCATGTGTTTACATGGTTACTCTGGGTCTTCTTAGAGTTGATTTCTAGTTTCACTCCATTGTGGTCTGAAAAGATGCAGGGAATTAAATTATGTTACATTTTTTGAATTTGCCAGTGCTCTCTTTGTGGCCCAGAATGTGGTCTATTTTGGATTAGGTTCCATGGGCTGCTGAGAAAAATGTGAATTCAGTTGTAGGAGGGTGAAATATTCTGTATGTGTCTAACAGCTCCATTTGGTTTATGGTATTATTTAGGTCTGAAGCATCTTTACTGACTTTTTTTTTTAGAGGATCGGTCTAGTGATGTGAAAGGAGTATTGAAGTCTTCTAGTATTAGTGTGTTGGGATATATGTGTGACTTTATATCATGCAGAGTTTGTTTTATGAAAGTGGCTGCACCTATGTTTGGGGCATACATGTTGATAATTGTTATTTCCTCTTGCTGGATTGTTCCTTTTACTAGTAAAAGGTGACCTACTTTGTCTCTTTTGATGAGCTTAGGCTTGAAATCTAACTTATCAGATATCATAGTTGCTACTCCTGCCTGTCTTCACGTTCCATTGGCATGGATTATCTTACTCCAGCCCTTCTTCACCCTTAGTTTGTGGGAATCTTTGCTTGTAAGGTGTGTTTCTTGCAGGCAGGAATAGATGGATTCTGGGTTTTAATCCATTTTGCCACCTTGTGCCTTTTTATTGGGGAGTTGAGACCATTTATATTCAGTGTGATTATTAAGAGATGGTTTTTAATTCCTAACATTTTGAGTTTTGACTTCTGTTTGTGGTAGTGTTTGTTCTTCTTTGCTTAGTTATAGAAGCTTTAAAAAGATGATTAAACACAGAAGCCAGCAAATTGTCATGGGTTAAGATAAGGAAAGATAGTGAGGCAGTCATGTGACAAACTTAGAGGAAGGAAGGGTTAAACATTATTGGGTGGAGAAGACATCAAAGACCATACTTTATTGATTATATCAGGTCCCTTGGAATTTGTCCACTTTTAATAATTTTCTCTGGCAGTAAAAATGTTTTAAGACATTAGTGACATTTATCTGATGTTTTGATTTTCAGAAATAATTTATAATTTAATTATTACATTAAATTGAGGTATCATTAATGCTTTAAAATGCTCTTGGCTTCATAGGATTTAGAATAACATTTGGATCTATTAAATGAGCTTCTTAGTTGTTGGTATATAGAGAAAACAATACTATAGAATGGCTTTGTTTTTGGGTCTTTGCTAAAAGATGTCAAAGATTGCTGAAAATCAGGATTCAGGTTAATGTATAATGTTATATACATTGTTTTGATGAGCAACCATCTATTCTTTTACCTAAGCACCCTAAAAATTTAGAGACAATGATCAGACTGATAAAACACTCCTTAACAATCTTTAGCTGATAGCGCTGCATGGAAATTTTCAAGCCCTCTAAAAAAGACGACAAATTTTATTGGTTCAGATATTGGACATCCTGAGTTCAACAATCAAGACTTAAAGAACAATCAGGAAATTAAAAGGCTGAGAACAAACAGCCAATATTTTGGCCCTAGTCCTCCAAGGTCAAATAGGACCCAGGGAAGGACCTTGTTAAAACCCCTACAACTCCAGCGAGCCATCTGACCTCCCAAAACAGGGAGATCATGAAGGCCCCACGACTGGGAGCCACCAGCACAATTTAGTCCAGTCATAAAAAAGCAGATGGGAAAACCTCAGTAAGGTTTAACAGCTCACTTCACAAGAGCTTTAGAGGCTACTCTCTTTCCAGGCCTCCCCCACCCCACCTTGTAGAGGAGAGCTGCTTTGTCTTCTATCTTGCTCTGACTTAAAATAAATTTTCATATTTCTATTAGAAAAGGTTTCTCATCTATTTTGGCTTGGTGATGTATAATTAGAGTTGACTTACAGGACAAAACATTTCCATGTTCACTGCACACTTGATTTTACTGAGACATGACAAGTTTGCAATGTTTAGTGAGATATAAATTTTCTTTCTATAATTTGTGGCACTGGAGATTGAACCCAAGGGCATTTTATCTCCAAGCTATATCCCCAGTCCTATTTTTTATTCCTTATTTTTGAAACAGGGTCTCACTAAGTTCCAGAGAGCCTCACTTAAGTAGCTGAGTCTGGCCTTGAACCCTGATCCTCCAATCTCAGCCTCCCAAATACTGGGATTACAAGCATGCGCCACCAGGTCCAGCTGTAATTTTTATTTTTTTAAATGTATGTATGTATGTATGTATGTATGTATGTATGTATGTGTGTATTTTGTGGTACCAGGGATTGAACCCAGGGGCATTCTACTTCTGAGCTACACTCCAGCCTTATTTTTAATTATTTATTTTGAAACAGGGTCTCGCTAAGTTGCAGAGGGCCTCATTAAGTAGCTGAGGCTGGCCATCAACCTACAATCCTCCTGTCTCAGCCTCCCAAATACTGGGATTATAAGTGTGTGCCATCACGCCCGGCTGTTTTGTTTTGTTTTAACTTTCAATATGCTTTTATTGGCGCATTGTAATTATGCATCGTCACGAGGTTCAGAGTGATAGAAACACACATGCACACAGCACTTGGTGTGTTTCCCTCTGGATCCTGCCCCACTACCTCCTCCTCCACATACATATTACTGAGATCAGTATTGATAACTTCATGTATGTATATAGCATTACTTGAATTGTTTCCTTCATCACGTCTCCTTTTTCTCCTCCCCACATTCCCGTTCACTATTCTACTGGTTTCTCTTATTTATCTGAAGTTCCTTTTGCTTTCCACTTTCTCTCTAGTTTCCAAATATCAGGGAAAATATATGGCCCTTCACTTTCTGAGGCTGGCTTCTATATTTTTATCAGCATGGCCCCTGTGTAAGGATGACATACAAATTCAGGATTCGACTTCTAAGTGAAGGCTTATGGACACTCCTATCTCCTGTGTGAATTTGCTGATGAGTCATGAGATGAACCTTACCAGAGAAGGCTTTCTCAAAATTCAAGACTGCATGTGATTTCTTTACTGTAGGAGTTCTCTGGTGCACAATGAGATTTCTCTTTGATGTGAGGGTCTTATTACACACAGTGGATTTGAGTGGTTTCTCTCTTGTGTGAATTTTCTGATGTATAGTGATCTGTGTCCTAACTACAAAGCCTTTACTACTATATATTTTGCATCTAAATGGTCTTTCTCCCAATGAGATCTTTGATTCCATAGGAGATCTCTTTTCCATAGAAAAGCCTTCTTGCATTTATTGCACCCATATTTATATTTACTTTCTCTATGATGAGTTTTCTGATAAGTAAACCCAGACCTAACCTGGAAAACTCTGACATGAGTTGGATCAATATGATCTCTCAAAAATGATTTTTGAGTGAGCTTCACATATTGAATAATAGTATTCAATCAATATTAGTGTTGTGTGTGTGTGTGTGTGTGTGTGTGTGTGTGTGTGTGTGTGTGTTACTGGGGATTGAACCCAGGGGCATTCTACCTCTGAGCTACACCCCCAGTGCTTTATATTTTTTGTTTTGAAACAGGGTCTTGCTAGGTGGCTGAGAGTCTCACTATGTTACTGAGGCTGTTCTTGAACCTGTGATATTCCTGTCTCAGCCTCACAAGTACTGACATTGCAGGCATGCACCAGAATGCCAGGCTAATATTCTGCTTTTGATAATTGTCTTCTGGTCCTGCAAAAGAATGTCATTGCTGAGCATGGTGGCACACTCCTGTAATACCAGTACTTGGGAGGTCCAGACAGGAGGATCACAGGTTTGAGGCCAGCTTCAACAACTTAGTGAGATGTTGTTTCAAAATAAATAATAAAAAGGTCTTGGGGTGTATTTTGAAGGTAGAATGCCCCGTGCGCGCGCACACACGCACACACACACACACACACACACCAAAAGAATGTCCTCATTCCTAGGAAATAAATATTCATGTATTTAGGGGTAAATAGGTAACAATGTGTAGTGTGCCTTTGTGTATGGATAAAAATAATATGATAGAACTAATTGGATAAAATATTACATTTGGGGAAAACCTTTAAAAATGTGCAAAAAAATGTGTATCTCTTTGGAATGGAATGTATACTGTTTTGGAATTGAACTTGGGAGGTTGATACAGGAAGATTACAAGTTCAAGGTTAATCTGGGCAACTTCATGAGCCTCTGTCTCAAAAAAAAATAATTAAAGGGCTGGGAATGTATCTAAGTGGTAGAGCACCCTTGGGCTCAATCCCCAGTATCACACACACATACCCAAAACCTTGATATCTTTAAGAATCCAGATATTTCTGATGTTTAATTTATATTCATGGGTTTGGAAGGTGAAGGGTTAGAAAAAATCAGTCATATTTAATTTTTGAAATAAATAAAATAGTAAAATTTAGAACATCATTGTGGCTATCATGCAAAGAATAGAAGCAGGAGAGGTGGGAATACTCTGGAGAAAATTATCATAATTTGAGGTGAGATAATGGGCTTTAGTGAAAACAGTTCTTATAGAACAGGGTAGAAAATTTGAAGGAGAAAGGGCAGCTAGTTCGTTCTTCAGGAGTTTAGACTTCATATTTCCAGGACTCTGAGGATAGTAATTTGAATGACTAGGAAATCAGGGAGTTAGAAAAGAGGAGAAGGTAGAGACTGAGAAGCAGGTTTGCTGTATACTGGTTACCAGCTTGAATTTGGCTAGTCTTTGTCCACAGTTCCTAAGATGTATGTCAAAACCATTGGAGTTTCCTTATCCATGAAAGCCCTCAAACCACATCTATTCAGCACTACTAAGGAGAGATAAGTCAGGATGGAAGTTGGACATGCTAGAAAGACCAACTATGTGATTTAAGATTAGAGTGCTAAATCATCTTATACCATTTCAGTTATATATCCTACATCATATGTATGGAGTACTTTCTTAGTTCTCTGTTACTCCCCTTGTCCTAGGGGCATTCTACCACCAATATACACTCCCAGCCCTTTTTATTTTGAGACAGGGTCTCACTAAGTTGCTGAGGCTGGCCTCCAATGTGCAGTCCTGTCTCAGCTTCCCAAGTACTGGAATTACAGGTGTTTACCGCCACACCTGGCCTTAGCTCTCACATCTATCCCTGTACCAACACCGCACTATTTTAATTATAATGGATTTGTGATGAACTTTTTAAAAATCAAGTAAAGCAAAATCCCTATTATATTTCTCTGTTAGAAATGTTTAAAATATTCTTGAGTATTTGTCTTCTATGACAATTTATGCTTGGACCGTCTAGGATTATAAAAAATCCTGTTGAGATTTTTTTTTGTTTGTTACATAGTAATGGAAATTAATCAAGGTCCCTACATGCCATACTAAGGGGACTAAACTTTTTTTAAGCCATAGAAAGTTACAAAAGAATTAAAGAAAGGGATTTCCAGATAACACATTTGTATCTGTTACATTGGGTTATGTTGTAATAAAAACAACCCCCAAATATCTATGGCTAAAACAAAGATTTAATTCTTACTCTCATTACATGTGAATGTGGGTTTTCTGGAAGTTCTGCTCACATCATTATCATCCTCACTCAGGACCCAGGTAGAGGAGTATTACTTACCTGGAATATTACTCTTTACTAGGAGAGAGAGAGAGCTGGCATTATATTTTATTGTTTCCCTCCTTATATTATATTATACTCTTTATGGAAGTGTTATCTAAGAATAACTTGTGGAATATTGTGAGTCCTTTCAACATCTTACCCTTACTATAAATTCAGACACATATTTTAATGTAAAACATTGTGCTTGGAAAGAAAAAAAAATTTGAGACATTCTTGCTAGGTTACCCAAACTGACCTCAAAACTCATGGTCCTCCTGACTCAGCCCTCCAAAACCAGTACTACATGTGTGTGCCACTAATCTAGGACCTATGGAACATATTTTAATACAATTAAAATCAGGATCAATTTCTTTTATTTGTTTCAGTGTTTATTTGTTGTCATTGTACTGGAGATTAAACCCAGGGGAATTCTACCTTCTACCTTCAAGCTACACTCTCATCCATTTTTTATTTTTAAGCAGGGTCTTGCTAGGTTGCTGAGAGTCTGGCTAAATTCCTGAGGCTGGTCTCAAACCTGTGATCCTTCTGTCTCAGCCTCCCAAGTACTGAGATTACAGGTATGCATCACTACACCTGGCTTTTTTGTATTTAAGAAAAGAATTTAGGGTACTTTCTTGCTACATTTAAGATAGGGACTAATAAAACAACTCTAATGTTTGGCTTATGTTTTTTAAAAGGGAAGTATATCTTGCATATGCTTCTCAGTATGTGAGAAACCTATTGTATCTGGTCATTTTGTCAAGTCATATTACTCAATCAGGTAATCAATACCAGGACTAGAGTTGATATCTAGTTTTTATTTAGCTGATATCAGGGATTATTTCTCAATCTAGTTAGATTCAGATGGGTATAAAACCTGAGACTAGTCATCTTCCTTAACTCCAATTGGTTGGTTAGTTTGGAAGAAACAAAATTATGAAGAGGATGACTTCTATGTTCCATCCACTCCAAGATACTTTTGGCTATATGATGAATCATTATTTTATATCCTGACCTTTTTTTTTTTTTTTTTTTGCGGTACTGGGGATTGAACTCAGAGGCATTCTACCTCCGAGCTATACCCCAAGCCCTATTTTTTATTCTTTATTTTGAAACCGGGTCTCACTAAGTTGCGGAGTGCCTCACTTAGGTAGCTGAGGCTGGCCGCGAACCCGGATCCTCCGGTCTCAGCCTCCCAAATGCTGGGATTACAAG
>PVLC010010551.1:0-49993 GCA_004027655.1 Graphiurus murinus | reverse complement strand
ATCCCAGCATTCGGGAGGCTGAGACCGGAGGATCGGGGTTCGAGGCCAGCCTCAGCTGCCTAGTGAGGCACTCCACAACTTAGCGAGACCCGGTTTCAAAATAAAGTATAAAAAATAGGGCTGGGGGTGTAGCTCGGAGGTAGAATGCCCCTGAGTTCAATCCCCAGTACCGCAAAAAAAAAAAAAAAAAAAAAAAAAAAAAAAAAAAAAAAAAAATCATGTCTGGGTAAAAGATCCATTCAAATTTCAAGATAGGTGAATTAATTTAAATGTCACAGAATGTGACATTCATTGACCTAGTTTTATCCCTGTTGAAATTTAAGAAACTACCACTGAGCTTGGCATGGTAGTGCATGCCTATAATCCCAGTACTTGGAAAGATGAGACAGGAGGATCACAGGTTTATCGAGGCCATCAACAACTTAGTGAAGAACTCTTCAAAATAAAAAATAAAATAGGGCTGGGGTGTAGCTCAGAGGCAGAATGCCTCTGGGTTCTATCTCCATTACCTAAAAATAAATATATAAATTAATTTTTAAAAAACTACCACTGAGCTGGACACTGTGGCAAACACCTGTAATCACAGTACTTGGGAGGCTGAAACAGGAGGGTCACCGGTTTCAGGCCAGCCTCAGCAACTTAGCAAGATCCTCAGAAATTTAGCAGGACCCTGTTTCAAAATTTAAAAAAAAAAAAAAAAAAAAAAAAAAATGCTATAGATGTAGTTGGAGGTAGAATGCCTCTGGGTTCAATCCCCAATATCATGAAACAAAGATACAAAAACTACCACCAGATGGGTTTTGTGCATAAAGAATATGCACAATTATTTGAAAAGGCTAACACTACTTGTGTGGTACTGGGGACTGAACCCAGGGGCATTCTACCTCTGAGGTACAACCAGACCTATTTTATTTTTTATTTTGAAACAGGGCCTCACGAAGTTGCTGAGACTGGCCACAAACCTGCAATCCTCCTATCTCAGCCTCCCAAGTACTGGGATTACAAGCCTGCGGCACCATGCCTGGCTTTTTTTTGTTGTTGTTTTAAACATGTTCTCACTAAGTTAACATGGGCTAACCTCAAACCTGACGATTTCCTGTCTCAGCCTCCCAAGTACTGGGATTACAGATATGTGCTACCATGCCTGGCTCCTCCATACTATTTATGAAAAATGTATTTTCTCATACTCCACCCAAAATTTCATATCCCAACAGTATGAACACATTAGATAGAATACACTAATCTTCTATTAAGCTAAATATTAAAGACATCTCAAAAAAAAATTTTTTTTTTTTTTTTTGGTACTGAGGAATGAACCTAGAGGCTTTCTACCTCTGAACGACACCCCCAGTTTTAATTTTGTGTATGTGTGTGCGTGTGTTATTGGGCCTTCTACCTTTGGGGTACACCCCCAGAGTTTTTATTTGGAAACAGGGTCTCACTGAGTTGCTGAGGCTGGCTTCAAACCTGTGATCCATCTGTCTCTGTCTCCCAAGTACTGGGATTATAAGCACATGCCTCCACGTCTGACTTTATTTTTTGTTTTGAAACAGGATCTTGCTAAGTTGCTGAGGCTGACCCGGAATCTGTGATTCTTCTTTCTGAGCCTCCCAAGTAATAAGATTATAGGCATGGACCACCACGCCAAGCTTTTTTTTTTATACCTTCTCACTAAATGATTTGTCTTGGAAAAATAGTTATAATTTTATTACCTTATTTCTAAGAAAGATTTACCATAAATATTTTAAATTTTCTTCTTTAATTTCAACTGTGGTGAATATCAATAGCTATAACCCACATGAACTCTTTGGGATCTCTAATATTTTTATTTACTTATTTTTGTGGTACTGGGGATTGAGCCTAAGGGCATTCTACCTCTGAGCTATGTCCCTAGCCCTATTTTATTTTTATTTGGGAACAGGGTCTCACTAGGTTAGTAACAGTCTCTACTTGCTGAAGCTATTCTCGAACCTGTGATCCTCATTTCAGCCTCCCAAGTACTGGGAATACAAGTGTGTACCACCACACCTGGCCCTGATAATATTTTAAAGTGTAATGGAGCCCCAAAGCCAAAATGTTTAAGAACCACTGACCTAAAATGTCAGGGGCCGGGGATGATTGAGTGCTTGCCTAGCATGAGATCATAGGTTTGAGATTCAGCACTGAAAATAAAAAAAAAATGTCAGTACTCTGCTTAGAATCCCTCCAGTGGCTTATTTTACTACCTCCCTCAGAAGTCCTTGACTACAGTCCTGCAAGGATCTACTGTTCTCTTCCTTTTGCTTGCTCCCTCTAGCCTTGTCTCTTTGCTGAACCTCCAATCAGTCAAACACACTCCCCACCTTAGCACCACACTCTGGCTGTTCCCTCGACATGGAAAGCATTTCTGTTTTCTGCATGGCTGTTTCTCTCAGTTCCTTAAGTCTTTGCTCAAATGTCACCAGGTCAATCACCCGAGCATTGTATCTAAAATTGCTACTCCCCTCTCCCAACACTTCCTTCTATTATTTTGTGGTATTGGGGATTGAACCCAGGGGCATTTTACCTCTGAGCTACATCCCCAGACCTATTTTATGCTTTTTATTTTGAAACAGGGTCTAAGTTATAGAGGGCCTCACTAAGTTGCTGAGGCTCGCTGTGAACCTGCGATCCTCCAGTCTCAGCCTCCACGTACTGGAATTACAAGCGTGCGCCACCATGCTTGGAAACACTTTATTATGTCTACAGCTAATTTGGCCTCCCTGTCCCCCAACTATCGTAATTTAATCCCCAGAATTTTAGGAAAACTCCTGCCACTGAGAGCGACAAACATTTGTTGAATGTTGGCTAAAAAAAAAACCCTCATTTGTCAGCTTGTCGTTTCTGAAGGCAGAACCACAAATTCCCAAGAGGGTGCAATTTACAGAAAGGTGAGGTCAACAACAGCAAAGACTTCCGAGATGGGAGAAAAAGGTGGGATAAAACAATCATAAACCTCAGTACGTGAAGGCATGATGGACCTGGCGAGGGTGCTGTTGGGGAATTTGGGATGTGAGGGAGTGCAAAATGCATTTAAGTACCTGGCAATGCCGCCCCACTATTTCCTACTCGGACTCTGAGGAAATCTTGGTCCCCAGAGCACTCCCCGAACCCCTCCACCCGAACACAAGCAGTTCACACCAAGACACCGGACAATTTCTAAACTTTATGGAAAAAGCAACAAAATCAACTAGCCAAACGGAATCTCCAAATCCCATCTCAATTCGGGGCCGTCTTCCCTAACGCGTGCCTGCTCGAGGACTTCTCCGCTCGCAGTTCTCAGGGGTCCTGACGGTCTCTCGCTGCCAAGTTCCAAAGTGTCCACAGGAAGGCAGGTCAGAAAAGCCACCGCGGGGTCAGGCGCTTCTGCACCCCGAGAATGCGAGAAGCACTTTGGCCATGGAGAATCTGTCCACTGGAGGCAGGAAACGCGGGGGATGAGGGCGAGCCAGAAAAGACGGATTGGGCTCCCTCACGGTGGAGGCGGCCGGGGTTCTCAGTTCTCCTCGGGCTTGTCGGCAGGCGGCCCGCAGGGCTGCAGCATCTTTTCCATCAAGTTGAAGCGGACTCGCGCTTTGCTCTCGTTCTCGGCTATGGCGAAGTAGTTGAGAAGGTCGAAGTGGCCCATGTAGGAGCAGTACGAGTCGCGGTGCTGGTTCACCAGCCATTCCCACTTGGTGGTGTCGGCGTGGCCCGTGCCGATGTATTTGGACTGGAGGTGCTCCAGCTGGCTGTGGATGGTGTAGCGGTCAGTCATCTCGCCGCTCTCCCCTTCGCTCCCAGATTAGAGGCCGAAACCGAGAAAAAGTAGCCGCTCTCGGGTTTCCCGCCGGAGAGAGGCCGCCACACGGAACTACGGGACTCACGACGACGAACTGCGCAGGCGCTCAGCCATTGGCTCGGGGGCGGAAGCGGAAGTGTATCTATCACGGAATTGGAGTTGCCTAGGCGACGCAGTCACTTCGGCGCCTGGCACGGAGCTCCGCCCCTTCCGGAAAGCGTTGCATGATGGTCGACTGAGTGGCCGCTGGGCGGGCTTTTTCTAACCAGAGCCTTGCATGCTGGGATTTGTGGTCTCTGCACTTAGTGCACCCGGCTTCCGGGACTCCTCGCGTCTTGAGCGGTCTTGGGCTGCCTGATGATGTAGGCTGGCGTCTGAGATTCCGAGTGGCCCCGGGCGGGGCGTCAGAGCGCACGTCTGTAATTTCAGTACTTGGGAGGATCGCAGGTTCAAGGCCAGCCGCAGCAATTTAAGAAGAGCTTGTCTATAGATAATCAGTCCATCGAGCCATTTTTCTCAGGGCCACCATTTACTGCATGGTGACCAAAGTACAGCATTAGTTCTCACACTTTCTGGCCTCCACGTCAAGTTCCTCTGTGCGTCTTAGTGTGATGCTGCACGCCCCAGTTTCTTCTATAACCTGTCCGCCCTAGATAGTACTTGGAATGCCTTTGTTCCCTTGGCAAACTTGTCTTTTTAAAGCTGCTCATAAGCATCTCTTTGAAGTCTGCCGAGGCTATTCCAAAAAGTTTTCCTCTTCCTTATTACCTCTCTCTCTCTCTCTCTTTTTTTTGCTTTAAACCAAGGACGTTCTACCTCCGAACTACACACCCTTTATTTACTTATTTATTTATTTATTTATTTATTTATTTATTTTGAAACAGTGTCTCCCCATGTTGCTGAGGCTGTCCTCGAACTTTTGAGCCTCCTGTGTCAGCTTCCCAAGAACTGGGATTATAGACATGTACCATCATGCCTAGCCCTTATTACCTCCTTATGACCTACTTTTATGACTACATAAAGTACTTTTTGGTTTAAGTACTTCCCCATGAGAGTAGAAACAACTTGAGAAGAAGCTCCTATAGTTGTTTTATGATATTCTTTAATGATTTCCTTATAGCTCCATGAAGAGTATTAGTCTCAAAACCCCTATTTGATGAATAAAGAACAAATAAGGTCAAAGAGAAGGAACTCTGGGAGAGCAAGATAACTTTAACTAGTTCTATTTGTTTCAACTTGGTTACTATAAACATTTCATTCCTAAAATGTAGGGACTATTATAAGGCATACCTGTTTGTCCACTATGCAGCTATACCACAGCTCTCATTTTTGCCATTTTGGTTGTGTTCCGATTTTGTTATTTTGTTTTGGTTTTGTTTTTTAAAGAAATATATACCAAGTGATGTGGGCCTGTATGAATGTATCACTTTGCATCTCACTATGATATATAATTACAATGCACAAATAAAAAAATTGTAAAAGGAAATAATACTATACGAATAAGCTTGAAGTTTTCTTCCATCCCTTAATTTTGTCACTTCAGAATACTATTCTGAATTTAAAGTTAATCATTCCTGAGCCTTTGGGGGTGGGGGTGGTACTGGGGATTGAACCCAAGAGTATTCTTTCATATTTTAAAATTTTTATTTTGAAACAGGGTCTAGCTAGGTTGATGAGAGTCTCACTACTGACTGAGGCTGTCCTCAAACCTGCAATCCTTCTGTTTCAGCCTTTCAAGTAGTGGCTTTACAGTCATGTGCCACCATGGCTGGCTCTGGGCCTTTTTTAATTTGGAAGTTTTTGTATCCATAAATAGATGTTATTGTCATTACATATGTTAAAGCCTTATGTAAAACATCACCATATATTGTTATAAAAGTTTTTCTCAATGTTGATATTTGTAACTTTAGTTTGCTTTTACTGCTGTATAGTATGCCCCTGGATTAATATAACCATAACATAATAATGGATTTTTTTCTGCATATTTTTGCCATTAGAAACAATGCTGGGGGGGAGAGGGAAAAAGTGTGATTTGGTTTAATCTGTGCACACAGTATGTATGTAGTATGGAAACATCACACTGAATCCCACTCTTACATACAGTGAATATGTGTTAATAAAAAATAATGCTGCAGCAAATATTCTTGTACATATACTTCTGTATGTGTGAAAGAATGTCTGTAAGTCGTATACATGGGAATAAAATTGTTGAGACATTGCAATGTCTTCAGGCTTTGCTAGACATTGCAAGTTACTCTCCACAGTGTTAATACTGACTGGC
Organism: Graphiurus murinus; assembly: GCA_004027655.1. Lineage (NCBI taxonomy): Eukaryota > Metazoa > Chordata > Mammalia > Rodentia > Gliridae > Graphiurus > Graphiurus murinus. Next base: position 43,913 of record PVLC010010551.1, on the reverse strand, counting down.
TTTCCCACCAGTAGGATGAAAATTCTTTTTTTTAATTTTTAAAAAAAATTTTTTGTGGTGCTGGGGATTGAGCCTAGGGGCATTCTACCTCCAAGCTACAACTCCAGCCCTATTTTATTTTTATTTTGAAATAGGGTCTCCCTAGGTTGCTGAGAGTCTTACTACTTGCTGAGGCTATCCTCGAACCTGAGATCCTCCTGTCTCAGCCTCTCAAATATTGGGATTACAGGTGTGTGACACCACCCCCAGCTTTTTTTTTTTTTTTTTTTTAATTTTGAAACAGGAGCTCACTAACTTGCTGAGGACCTCGATAAATTGCTGAGGCTGGCCTTGAACCTGCAGTCCTCCCGTCTTAGCCACCCAAGTACTGGGATTATAGGTGTGCACCACCACGCCAGGGTCTGGGTGTCTTCTTTATGTATTTAGGGACCCATTGTATTTCTGCTTCTGTGAATTGTATATTTATGTTCTTTGCTTATTTCCCTATTGAATGTTTGTCTTTTTGTTACTAAGTTTTAGGAGCGCTTTATATATTCAAGATATTAAGCTTGACAATTACATGCAATAAGGCATCTTTTTTCCAGTCTCTCTCTCTCTCTCTCTCTCTCTCTCTCTCTCTCTCTCTCTCTCTTTCTCTCTCTCTCTCTTTTTAACCATTTACTACATTTTTTGTCGGAGAGGAGTTTAAGTTTAATATTGTCAAATTTTCAGCTTTCCTTTATGGTACCTTCTCCGGGAACACAGGATCTTAATTACTGTGTGTGTGTGTGTGTGTGTGTGTGTGTGTGTGTGTGTGTGTGTTACAAAGGACTGATTCCAGGCACATTCTACCTCTGAGCTACACCCTCAGCCCTATTTTTTTTTTTTTTTTATTTTGAAACAGGATCTTGCCAAGTTGCTGAGGGTCTTGCTAAATTGCTAAGTACTGGGATCACAGGAGTATGCCACCACACCTGGATCTATACTCTTTTCATAAGGCTTGATATCTGATGGGGAGAAGCCTGTATATTTTTATATTTTTCTTTTTTCATAAATTCATAAAGGCTTAACTATCCTTTTTCTTTCTTTCCTTTTTTTTTTTTTTTTCTTTTTTGCGGTACTGGGGATTGAACTCAGGGGCATTCTACCTCAGAGCTACACCCCCAGCCCTATTTTTTATTCTCTATTTTGAAACAGGGTCTCACTAAGTTTCAGAATGCCTCACTAGGTAGCTGAGGCTGGCCGTGAACCCGGATCGTCTGGTCTCAGCCTCCCAAATGCTGGGATTACAAGCGTGGGCTACCACACCCAGCTTTTCTTTCCTTTTTTTATTTTTTATTTTTTATTTTTGTAGCACTAGGGATTGAACCCAAGGGCGTTCTACCCTTGAGCTACACCCCTAGTCCATTCCCTCCCCCCCCCCTTTTTTTTTTTTTAAAAAAAAAACAGGGTCTCACTAGGTTGCTGAGGCTGGCCTGGAACCTGAGATTCTCTTGTCTCAGACTCCCAAGTACTGGTATTACAGCTGAACACTACACCTGGCTTGCCTATTCTGGATTCTTTGTGTTACAATTTGGAAATTACCGTGGGTCCTTTTCTTAGCTTAGGATAGAAATAAAGAGCTAGAATACCTGAATGTGCTACTAAAGTAGGATTTATTGCAAAGCAACAGGAAATAGCACCACACTTGAGAGGAAGGTGGTAGAGTGCTCAAAAGAGAGACACCGAGGCTCTCTGGACCTTCAAGGTTTATATCTAAGTCCTAGTTCCTTATCTCATGAGAGCTGGCAGCTGGAGCTGGCCAGGCCGGTCACAACAGGTTGTCTTCATCAGCAACCCGGTTGAGCACTCACAGGGTCTTTCTTAGTCCTGGTCACCGTGACTGGAACATTTGCTCTTCCAGGTGAATTTAGGATTGTCAGTAAAGTCCTCATGGAAGTCATGATTGAGTTAGGCAAAGACCTGACAATTAATCTCATGTCATTTCTGTGTCTATGTCTGAGGCCCCTCCCCTGGGCTTGTAGACGTCTATCTTTTCTCAGCATCTTCACGTGGCTTGCCTTCTGCGCCTGTGCCTGCCTTGTTCTAATCTCTGTTCACAAGATACCGTAAATCATATTGGATTAGGGCCCGCCCTTATGATCTCATTTTACCTCAATTAACTTTTTAAAGGCCCTCTTTTCAAATGCAGTCACATTCTTTTTTTTTTTTTTTCTTTTTGTGGTACTGGGGATGGAACCCAAGGCCTCCAACCTCTAAGCTACATCCCCAGACCTATTTTATTTCTTATTTGGAAACAGGATCTCGATAAGTTTCTGAGAGCCTCACTAAGTTGCTGAGACTGGTTTTGAGCCCGAGATCCTCCTGTCTCCCAAGTACTGGGATTACAAGCGTGCACCACCATGCCCGGCTTGCAGTCACATTCTGAAGTGCTGGGAGTTAGGACTTCCATATATCAACTTTATCAAGACAGAATTCAACTGTAGCAGTTACATACAGTCACATGGAATAAGATAATGTGTTTTGATATATTTGTCATTTCTTGAGTGTGTGTGTGATGCTGGGGACAGAATCCAGGGTCTCACATATGCTAAACAAGCACTATATCACTGAGCTACACCTCTAACTCCTATATATTTGTAAATTTAGTTAATTATATTTATGAAAAGAATTGAAAAGGCTTTCTTTTTTTCTTAAGTTAGACAATTGTAGTGCTTTCAAGAAAAATAAATATATTTCAAAGTGTGGATCAAAATGGTTAAAAGAGTTCAAATTTGGAGGGGAACTAAACTTTTTAATAAGTCCCCTAGAAGTGATTGGTAAAATTTTCTGGGCTTATAAATAGATTTGATTTTTTTAGTTTTAGATTTGAACTTAAAAGCTTCAGGGAAAAGAGGCAGTTTCTAATTTATAATTTTAGTAAGTTGAACATTAACTTTTAGAACCTAAGTAAATCTTTGAATAGTACTTTCTACACTCCCCTAATGACCTTCAAAGGCACACAGAAAGCCTCACAATTGAACAAGGCCAGCTTCTAGTAATATGAAAACACTGTTGCAATTTTAATTATAATTGTATTGAATTTATGTATTAATTTTGGGAAAATTATCATTTTAGCTATCGAATTTTCTCATTGGCATATAGTATATGTTTCAATTTATTTAAATCTACATTTTTGAAAACTTTAAAGCTTGTATAATTGTCTTCATTCAGTTCTTTTTCATTTTCTGTTATATTTACTCCAGATATCTGCTGTATATTTAAAGATGTTTCATATGAATCTTTAGTTGTGAACTGGTAAGGAACATCACAATTTCTTCCTATTTATTTATTGTGGAGCTGGGGGTTGAACCCAAAAGCATTCTATCTCAGAGCTACACCCCCAGCCCTGTTTTATTTTTATTTTGAAAAAAGGGTCTCACTAGGTTGATGAGAGTCTCACTACTTGCTTGAGGCTGTCCTTGAACCTGCGATTCTCCTGTCTCAGCTTTCCAAGTACTGGGATTACAGGTGTGTGCCAACATGCCTGGCTTTTTTCTGCTTTACCTTCTTTGATACATCATGGAAATCACCCCAAATATGTAGATTAAAAAGTCTCTTTTCTGGTCCTGTTTTATAGCTGCATAATATCTATTCAACAGGTGTGGTCACACTAACCACCCTTTTATTGATTGACATTTATGTTGTTTCCAATGCTACAGTAAAAACCCATGCCACAACAACTACTGTCTGATGTAGGTTCTACTTTGCACATGTACAAATATATTAGTAGGGCCAATGCCTAGCAGCAGAATTAGAGCATTACTTAAAACAACGAAACAACCATTAGGAATACCCTTAAAACATTCTTGAGCTTTTAACCTCAGTGATTATCAGTGACTTTCAAATGTCTTGTGCTTCTAGAATTTATGTTTTAATATGATTTTATAAAATGTGAGCTTTAAATGGATATGAACTGAACTCTTATTTAGCTGGTGAAAAATTATTTTAGGTACCATTTTTTGACTCTTAAATAAAAAGAGGTCTCTCAATATGCTCGTGTTGAAACGACGTTTGCCACTAGAGGGCGCCCAAGGAGTATTTAAGGCCAACAAATTGACCAGAAACTGAGAAATAGGAGTTTCTTTGCAGACCACTGCCAGGCAGGGAGGGTGGGTGCCTTGTGACTGAGAAGCTGAAGACAAGACCTTTTTTGGCTGAGGCCCTTACAGTCAAGTAAGACTTTGAGAAAGAAAAAAGCAGCAACAGTGTCTTTGTAATCATACACACTTTAGTTTGAATTTTTATGTCTAGTTAGAGTGAATGGTTATAATGGAATTTAGGTTACATGGAATGTAGAGAATTTTTTTTTTTTTTTTTTTTTTGTACTGGGGATTGAACCCAGGGGCATTTTACCTCTGGCCTATACTCCCAGCCCTTTTTATTTTTATTTTACTTTATTTGTTTTGAAACAGGGTCTTGCTAAATTGTGGAGGTTGGCCTTGAATGTGTTATCATCCTCTGTCTCAGCCTTCCAAGTACTGGGATTATAGGCATGTGCCACCACACCTGGCTGAATGTAAGAATTTTTACAAGAAGTTTGCTAGCCAGTATTTCATCTTTCTGCAGTTGAAAATATCTTTAAGCTGGGTGTGGTGGGACACACCTGTAATTTCAGTACTTGGGAGGCTGAGACAGGAGGATCACAAGTTCGAGGACAACCTCAGCAAGTAGTGAGATTGGCATCAACCTTGTGAGACTCTGTTTCAAAATAAAAATAAAATAGGTCTGGGGATGTATTTTGAAGGTAGAATGTCCCTGGGTTCAACCTAGTACCACAAGAAGAAGAGGAAGAGGAGGAGGAGGAGGAGGAGAAAGAGAAGGAGAAGATCTTTAGCTTCTGCTTTTCTTTTCCCAGTCACTGTGGGTTTCATGTATCCAAGCAGATCAAAAACTCTCAAATTTTGGATGGCTTTGTCCCTAGATGGGAATATACTATAAGGGTTAATGTAGCATTTTTATAACCCCTCCTGGTGTAGATATGAACGGGCACCTGTTCAATAACTCATTTGAGATTTAACAGACTGGTCCCACTCTGTTCTTTAGTGATCACAATCAATCGCAAGTTGGTACCTTGAGGCATTATACAAATGTCCCATTTGTTGTAGTAATATGTAACTTACTGTGATGTCAGAATTTTTATTGGAACAACAATGTCTTTCTTAATTAGCTCAGGCTGCTCTACCAATATCACAGACCCAGTGGCTTAGTAACAACAGAAGCCAAGCATGGTGGCATTCGCCTGTAATCTCAGTACTTGGGAGGCTGAGACAAGAGGATCTCAGACCAGCCTCAGTAACTTAGTGAGACCCTGTTTCAAAACAAAAAATACAAAAGAGCCAGGGGTGCAACTCAGAGGTAGAATGGCCCTGGGTTCAATCTCCAGTACCAAAAAATAACAACAGAAGCTTCTTTCTCATGGTTCTGGGATCTAGGAAGTCCAAGCAGATGTTCCTGGTGAGGGCCTGCTTGCCGGTTCATAGAGAGCTGTCTTTTCACTACACACTGTCGTGGTAGAGGAGACAAGGAATTTCTCTTAGGCTGTTTTGTTTTGTTTCATTTTGTGGTACTGGATACTGCAAGGCATAGCTTCTCCTTGAATGTAAATTTCTTTGCAATTTGCAACCGCATTCTCCATTATTTTAGCACACGGACTTTCCCGTAGAAGACACTCAATAAATGTGAATTAGAATGTTGTTCTCTTAAAGGATTAGACAGAGGGTCAACTGAAATTTCAAGGCGACCCCTAGAAGGTGTATTCTAACAGAAGCGTTCTAACAGATGTGGGTCTAAGGGAACAATTTTGTCTGTGTGGAGTTAACATTAGAGAAAAAAATCCATGACAAAGGTTTACAAAATCCTGAGCGTACTGACTTTCTGTTGTTATTGAGTTGCCCCCGTGACGTCTCCAGGTTGCACGGAACAGTCTTCCCTAACAAAGTTACGTCAGCTGAGGTCCTTGAACAGAGTGAGCACAGACGGAATACAGAATGAGAGACCCAGAAGCAACATGGATGGGGCTGACCTCCTGTGCAAATATTGACCACTTCAGGTATGCAATTAAACCTGTCGTTCGTTATCATCTACCTAGGGTAAAAGTCCCAGGTGAGCCCATAGGAAAGGAGCTGAGCTGATACCTTGCCTTTGATTTGAATTCAAGCATGTGTAAGATTTTCCTGGGTTTCAGCGAAGGTTGAATGCCACTCAGTTAAATCAACACAGGCACGCAGGAAGTTCTTTCATCTTTACTTTTTTAGAGCAGGCAGGTGGATAGAAGAGAAGTGATAACAGGTACATCTTTATTAAAGCAAGCTTTCTTTTATGTCATACAAGCTACGCTTTCTTTCATAAAACAACCATGTTTCAAAATCCGTGTGTGTGTGTGTGTGTGTGTGTGTGTGTGTGTGTGTGTGTGTTACTAGGGATTGAACCCAGGTGCATTCTACCTCTGAGCTACTCCCCCAGCCCTATTTACATATTTATTTTATTTGGAAACAGGATCTTGCTGTGTTGATGAGAGCCCCACTGAGTTGCCAAGGCTAGCTAATAAACCTGCAACTCTCCTTTCTCAGTTTCCCAAGTACTGGGATTACAGGCATGTACCACCATGCCTGGCAAATCTTCCCTACTTCTGAGTGGATAACTGCCTCTACATTGTATGTGTGTGGGGGGGCACTGGGGATTTAACCCAGGGGTGGTCTATCTCCAAGATGTGACCCCCAGGCCCCCTTTAATTTTTTTTTTTAAACAAGGTCTCACGAGGTTGCCAAGAGTCTCTCTACATTGCTGAGGCTGTGCTCCAATCTGTGATTCTCCTGTTTCAGCCTCTTAAGTACTGGAATTATAAGAGTATGCAATACCCAGCTTCCACATCTGTTTAATAAGTTCTGGCATTAGCCTGCAGAGGTCTGGTCTAACAAGGAGTTTCATTGGGTTAACTGCTGAACTTTATTGAGGAACTGATTTATTCTGTTGGAGATATAAAGATATTTCTGGTCAGAGCTCCATCTCTGGGGTCTTCAAGAGGGCAGAATTCTGCTTTGGCATACGCTTTCATCCTATTTTTGTATCTCTTGATTTGCACAGAAGGCCTTTGTATTGAACTTGATCCTTTTACTTAAAAAGGTAAGGAAAGCACCTATCGTTCTGTCCTGGTTCCAGTGCAATTCTGCCTGGGACCGGGCCAAGAAAGGACCTTTTCCAGAACCTCTCACTTTAGAGGAACCTGCTCTGGCTCCCCTCTGCACCCTTCCGTGAGCAGCAGAGTCAAGGGGAAAGTCCATGGAGAGCCAACCCACACCCTGCTTCCCACTCCCCCAGCTGCTGGCTCCAACACATGAGGTCAGTTTGACATACAGATTCCATATGGGTTCTTCTCTGGGTCTCTCAGCCCAGACGATGCTTTGCTGCTGCTGTGTACACCTGGGTCTGCAGTGTGCCCAGGAACCACCATTGGCTAGAGCATTTAACCTGTGAGTTCAGAGAGGCAGGCTCAGAAATTCCAGATGAAGCCAGGTGTGGTGGCCCATGCTTGTAATCCCAGTAACTGGGAGGCTGAGACAGGAGGATTGCATGTTTGAACCAGCCTCAACAACTCAATGAGGCCTTCAGCAACTTAGCAAGACCCTGCTTCCAAATAAAAAATAAAATAGTGCTGGGGGTGTGGCCTGCAGGTAGAAGGCCCTGGGTTCCATCACCAGTACCACAAGAAGAAGAGGAGGAGGAGGAGGAGGAGGAGGAGGAGGAGGAGGAATTGCAGCTGAAGAGCTTGGACTTCGGCCTTCCTCTTAGAGATGATTTTTAAATAGACATAAGAATGGAAACCAAACTACCAGGGTAGTTATATCTATGTATATCTATGTATATCTATGTTTATAGCTGCACAATTCACAATTGCTAAACTATGGAACCAGCCGAGATGTCCATCAACAGATGAATGGATTACAAAACTATGGGATATGTACACAATGGAATTCTACTCAGCCATAAAGAAGAACAAAATCATGTCATTTGTAGGAAAATAGATGGAACTGTAGAAAATGATGCTAAGTGAGATTAGTCAGTCACAAAAAGTGAAAAGTCAGATGTTCTCCCCAATATGCAGAAGCTAGAGAGAAAACAGGACATAGGAAGGACACCAGATAAAGGAGGAGAAACCTCAGATGAGTGAGGAAGGTGACCTAGCTGAGGGAGATGGGCGGGGGGAGAGGGAAACACCTCAATGGCCCTGATGTACAAACACAGACTTATCAAAGTCAATCACTGTGCTGAGGACAGGAAGGAGGGGAGGAGGAGGGAACAGGGGGAGGGCTAAATGAGTGCTGTGTGCATGTATGTCTCTACCACCCTGAACTTCATCAAGATGCATGATTACAATGCACCAATGAAATTAAAAAAGAAATAATAAAAAACTTGGGCACATTAGATTATCCGACAGATGTCTTGTGACCAATGAAATTTAAAAATAAATAATAAAATACTTGGGCATATTAGATTATCTGACAGATGTCTTGTGACTTCATTTATTTAAAAATGTAATTAATTTATAATTTCAAGTTTAAAAAAGAATGTGAACAAGTGTGAAAGGAGTATTCTAATATTTAAAAGAAATGGATTTGCCAGATTTATAAGTGAAATTTAGATTTACAAGGGCCTTTGAAATGCTTTGGAAGGTTTTTTCCTATTAGGATCCATGCTTGCTTGGTCAGGCATTAAAAATGCTAAAAGTAAATTGAATATATTAAACCCATTAATGCAGCTTGAAATATTTAAGGATGGTTGCTGGATACAAAATCAATATAAGAAAGTAATAGTATTTCTGGAAGAAAATAAAATAGCCCATGCATAAGTACACACTTAATATATGACAAAGGCTCACTTTGGGGCAGTGGAGAAAAAATAATCTTCCCAATACATGGGACACCGTGGACCACAGGGCTGGGGGGAGAGGAAATGACTCAACTCACCCTGTCTACAAAAGTCAATTCCAGGTGCAGAGGAGATCCAACGAGCTACAGATTACAAAACTATTCAATGATTAATATAGGGGACTATTTCCATGACCTGGGAGTGAAGGGTTTCTTAAATGAGGCACAAAGCACTAAACATAAAAGCAAAGATAATAATTTTAACTTCATTAAAACAAAATGCTTCTGTTCAGCAACAAATGGCATTAAAGGAATAAAAATACAAGCAATGGACTGGGGAAAGATATTTGTATCCTATGTAATCCAACTAACAACAATGAAAACCTTCCCCCCCCCCCCAAATATATAAGGGACTATTTAACGCTGATACAAAAAAGCAGCAAATCTAATAGAAAAATTGGCAAATAACTCGATTATACATTTTACAATAGAGGAAATACGAATGGTCTCTAAACGCTGAAAAGTGTTCTTAATGTAATTTGTAAACGAAGAAATACTAATTTTTTTTTTTTTTTTTGCGGTACTGGGGATTGAACTCAGGGGCATTCTACCTCCGAGCTACACCCCCAGCCCTATTTTTTATTCTTTATTTTGAAACCGGGTCTCGCTAAGTTGTGGAGTGCCTCACTAGGTAGCTGAGACTGGCCTCGAGCCCGGATCCTCCGGTCTCAGCCTCCCAAATGCTGGGATTATAAGCGTGCGCCACCACACCCGCCTAGTTGGTGTTTTTGAAACTAAATTAAATAGGCTGTTCAATAAAGTTAGAGCAGTTTTCCAAAAGGAAATTAATTTTGAAATATCAGTGTCAAAGATGATCCCCTCACCTATCTGAATATCCCATGAGCCTCTAGGGCTCATGTGCTAGTTCCCAGGCCCATGCATTCCACAATCTGGGGAGACAGCGCCATCCAGTGGCTAATGAAGATACGTCATGCATCCTGAAGGATAGTACTCACCCTTTGCAGGGTCTGATCTCCAATCTGGTTGGTGCCTAGGCGGTACCTCCAAGAGGCTATTTCACTACCTTTGGGGGACTGGCAGTTTCTGCATGATGCAGGCTTCACTGTCACATGTGCTATGGTTTGAAGGTGTCCCCCAGAGTTCATGGGCTGGAAACTTAATCTCCAATAAACAGTGCTGAGAGGCGGGATTAGCTGTCCATTGACACATAGATTTACTTTTCATCCCTGGGGCCTTTCAGAGGTGACCAGGTGCCCTCATGAATTAACCAAGGTTGTGATCATGGAAGTGGTTAGCTATCATGAGGGTCAGTGGTTAAAAAGCAAATCTGGCTACCTCTGGCTCTCTTTCTCTCTCCCACACCTTGTCTTTCTGCCTTCTGCCATGGGGAGGTGCAGCAAGAAGGCCTTCACCAGATGCAGGCCCCTAACCCTAAGACTTCCTAGCTTTTGGAACTACAAGAAACCAATTTCTTTTCTTTATAAATGACCCCACTCTCAGGCATTCTATTATAGCAGCACAAAATGGACAACAAGAAGTGCCTAACGCCACACTGCCTTTGCTATGAAGAAGGTCCTTTGGTCCAAAGACAATGGCAAGTGTGATCCCAGGACAGCAGGTCATATACTTTACCAGGCTTCTCACAGTGGTGTCGCTGTGTGATAGCTGATACATTACAGGCAGGGAAAACCTGTGGAGCCGATTCAAGTGAAATGTTTTCTTTTCCAGAGCTGAAGAGGACTGACATCAAAAACATACCGTGACTGGTTATTCACCTGGACGGGCCCAATCAGATGAGAAAGTTCTGGGGGCCTCCTGTACAGCATGATGACTATGATTTGTGCAGTATTGTATTCTTGAAATTTGCTAAGAGAGTTGATCTTAAGTGTCCCTGATACACACACACACACACACACAACTGCGAGATGATGGATGTATTGATTAACTTCATTGTGGCAATTATTTCACAACATATACATATATAGGATCAGCATGTTGTATGCCTTAAATATATACAATTTTTATTTGTCAATTATACCTCTGTAAAGCTGGGCAGGGAGAGAAGGGACTCAGGATAAGTTTCCATTGCCGGAATATCAGCCATTTGACAGCAGCAGTAGGTAGATGAGACTAGTGAGAGGGAGTTTACAGTGTTGGACCCAGCCAGCAGGATGGCTTGTAACAGAGCTGAAACTTGCTTCAAAGTCCTTTTTTTTTTTGTCTTGGTCCAATCAAAACCAGCAGTTTTCCAACATAGCCCATCAGTGGGTCAAGCAGCCTTCTCAGGCATAGTATATTTTTTCCTCCAAAGCCACAAATGGTCTTAAAGCCAGATGTGAAATTCAAGAACCTTATCTTGCTTTGGAATATGTCTTGGCATATTCCAGAGCGTTGACACCCCAGAACTTCACTGAAGTGTCAGGCCACAAAATCTTTGTAGATAACTTGCCTTACCAAGACGTCCTGATTCAATGCCACTTCTTGCTCATAAGGTACAAATAATACGTCACCCATAGGGAACAAAGTGAAGTTTTGTTGATGTTCAGATGGCCCAGAACTTTTGGACCATCATGGCTAGATGACTAGAGAACTAAAGGACCCACATAGAGGTTGGGCAAGAACATGGATGTATGCCATCGTCCATTCCATATGAGCATCTGGGTTTTTTGTTTTCTTTTGTGGTACAGGGGCATTCTACCTCTGAGCTACACCCCTAGCCCTATTTTTATTCTTTATTTTCTTCTTCTTCTTCTTCTTCTTCTTCTTATCATTATTATTATTATTATTATTTGCAGTACTTGGGATTGAACTCAGGGGCATTCTACCTCTGAGCTATACCCCCAGCCCTATTTTCTATTCTTTATTTTGAAACAGGGTCTCACTAAATTGCAGAGTGCTTCACTAGGTAGCTGAGGCTGGCCGAGAACCTGAATCCTCTGGTCTCAGCCTCCCAAATGCTGGGATTACAAGCGTGTGCCACCACACCCGGCTTATTCTTTATTTTTGAAACAGATGTCTCACTAAGTTTTAGAGAGCCTCACTAGGTAGCTGAGGTTGGCTGCGAACCTGTGATCTTCCTGTCTCAGCCTCCCAAGAACTGGGATTACAAGCGTGAGCCACCATGCCCGGCTTTCTTCTGGTCCTTCTGATAGATACTGAAAAGGAAGCAGAGCAAGAGCCACAGAACCGCACACCGGAGCCGTGCTAATCTGCCGGATTCAGTATACCGCATCCAACGCAGCATATGTGATGATTAAGGTTGCTACTTGGGGAGAGGCTTGTGGCTCAGGGCCATGCTCCCTGATACACTGGGTTTCCAAGGGCCAGATGGTGTCTTGTATGAGGATAAACGAAAACAGTTCACTGACTGCGTACCTCTTTGCTTTTAGACCCTATTAGACCCATCACAGGTTAAACTCTTAGCAATCTCTCCTCTCTATCATGTCAGGAGTTACCAGCGCTCCCTCCCGCCAGCGCTGAGGTTCTCACTGCTGTGTGAGACTTCATCCCACACTCTCCTGCTGAGAACTACTTCCAGGACCCACTGTCTTAGATTGAGATTCCTAGAGGCAGAGTTTGGGATGTGCAACTTGTGTGAGTAACTTACAGGAGCGGTGCTCTCAAAAAGAGGGTGTGTGCGCCGGGTGTGGTGGTGCAGGCTTATAATCCCAGTACTTGGGAGGCTGAGACTCGAGGATCCAGGTTTGCAGCCAGCCTCAGCAACTTAGTGAGGCCCTCCACAACTGAGTGAGACCCTGTCTCAAAATCAAGAATAGAGCCGGGCGTGGTGGCGCACGCTTGTAATCCCAGCATTGGGAGGCTGAGACCGGAGGATCCGGGTTCGCGGCCAGCCTCAGCTACCTAGTGAGGCACGGCCAGCCTCGGGTACCTAGCGAGACACTCTGCAACTTAGTGAGACCCGGTTTCAAAATAAAGAATAAAAAATAGGGCTGGGGGTGTAGCTCGGAGGTAGAATGCCCCTAGGTTCCATCCCCAGTACCGCAAAAAAAAAAAAAAAAAAAAAAAAAAAAAAAAAAAAAAAAAAAAAAAAAAAAAAAAAAAAAAAAAAAAAAAAAAAAAAAGTGTACAGGATGAGGCCAATCCTGCAAATATCTGAATATTTGTTGCCATCATCTATAAAATCAGGATATCAGTGACATCAATATATAGTTCACGGATTTATTTGCAAGGTGAATGAAGTTAAATGATTGGCAGCTTGAGAGTAAATGGAACTTAGACGTGCCAGGTTGCATGGAAAACAGAATGAACTAAGCCTGTCGGAAGCCTGTTTGCACAGGGATTGAGGTGCTTCCTAGGAGGAAACTCAAACCGCAGCTGCAAAGATCAGCTCATTCACTCACAAATATTTGTGCAAATACCATGGTGCTTGCTATAATCTGAATGCCCCCCTCCTCCCAAATGCATTTGCTGAAGATCAGTTCCCTGGATGATTGTGTTAAGAGGTAGGGCCTTTGGGAAGTGATTATACCCCTAGGGAAGACCTTCATGAAAGGTATTAGCACCCTTATAAAAGAGGTCTTAGAGAGGTAGATCACCTCTTGGGCCACTTAAGGAAACACCAAGAAGCTGCAGTTAATGAAAAAGAGGCCCTCATTAGATGCCAAATCTGCCAGTACCTTGAGCTTGGGCTTCCCAGACTCCAGAACTGTGAGAAACAATGTCCTGTTGTTTACAAGCCCCCTCCCCATTTGTGTCCTTTTGTTACAGCAGCATGGAAGGACTAAGACTGTGCTCTTCTTGTGTTTCACTCTGCTAAAGCCATGAACATCAGCCTGCTCTGAACACATGGAAACCAAGGAGGCGACCTGTGAAAGTCAGGTGACCTGTCTTCCCCTCTCTGTTTTGGTGCTAAGACGCATTTGGGAAGAGAATTCATGGTGAGGGTGCCCACAAATCAAAGCTTGACTGTCTGAAAACAGCGAAGATTGGGGACAAGAGATAAAAACAAAAAGTACTTACTAAAGACTGGGCGTGGTGGCACTGGCCAGTACGTGGGAGGCTGAGACAGGAGGATTGCAGGTTCAAGACCAGCCTTAGCAGCTGTGTGAGACTCTCAGCAACCTAGCCAGACCCTGTTTCAAAACAAAAAATAGAAAAGGCTGGGGTGTAGCTCAGAGGTAGAGTGCCTCTGGGTTTAATCCCCAGTACCACACATGGAAGGAGGGAAGGAGGAAGGTAGGTAGGTAGGTAGGGAGGGAAGGAGGGAGGGAGGGAGGAAGGAAGGAAGGAAGGAAGGAAGGAAGGAAGGAAGGAAGGAAGGAAGGAAGGAAATCTCTAATTTCTTTTTTTTTTTTGCAGTACTGGGGATGGAACTCAGGGGCATTCTACCTCCGAGCTACATCCCCAGCCCTATTTTTTATTCTTTATTTTGAAACCAGGTCTCACTAAGTTGCGGAGTGCCTCACTAGGTAGCTGAGGCTGGCCTTGAACCCGGATCCTCCGGTCTCAGCCTCCCAAATGCTGGGATTACAAGCGTGCGCCACCACGCCCGGCTGATCTCTAATTTCTAATATACCTGAAGCCACTAGTACAGCTCCAGAACTCTTCAAAGAAGTCTTGACCAGGAAGGGGTGAACAGCCGGGCAGTTCTTCTATCTACCCTCCACAGTACATCAGCAGCTCAACCATCCTGAGGGGGTCGCTGTCCCCACTGTGGCAGGGACAGCTGTGCTGGGGAGGGCACATCAGCAGATAGTGCTGGGTCTCGAAGGACTGGGGCTGAGGTGGAAGTGCAGACACCCTTGAGAACACGCGTGGACCCTCGGGGAACTCCCAGCAGTTCTCCAGGGGCTGGGAGTGGGGGGCACTTGGTGAGTCGCTAGCATGCCTCACCCACCCAGCAGGGCGCAAAGCTCCTAGCTGCAGCTCAACATTTCCCTGCTCACCCCTCCCCAGTCCAGTGCTGTAACCCTGCTGCCCTCTGTCATCAGAAGGCCACCCTAAACATAATTGTGTGTGTGTGTGTGTGTGTGTGTGTGTGGTACTGGGGATAGAACCCAGAGGCATTCTACCTGTGAGCTACATCCCCAGCCCTATTTTTTATTCTTTATTTTGAAACAGGGTCTCACTAAGTTGCAGAGAGCCTCACTAAGTAGCTAAGGCTGGCTGCAAACCCAGATCCTCCAGTTTCAGCCTCCCAAGTACTGGGATTACAAGTGTGCACCACCACGCCCAGCAAACATAAATTATTAAAATTTGTTTCGTCATGCTGGGGACAGAACCTGGGGCTCATGTGAACTAGCCAAGTGCTCTGCCACTGAGTCAACCCTTAAGTATACACTCACTTTTTTACCTACTATTCGTTTGAGGGATACTCTAGCTCCAAGACACACGTCCCCCTCCCCCTCATTCTTATGTTTAATGATAGAGTAGAGTCTCTGTCAAAATCTATGTTACTTTTAGTTGACCATGGTGGCATACACCTGTAATCCCAGTAAGGCTGAGCAGGAGGATCACAGGTTCTAGGCCAGTCTGGGCCACTTGTGGAGACCTTGCCTCAAAATAAAAAATAAAAAGGGCTGGGGGGTAGCCAGGCGTGGTGGCACACACTTGTAATCCCAGCATTTGGGAGGCTGAGACCGGAGGATCCGGGTTCAAGGCCAGCCTCAGCTACCTAGTGAGGCACTCTGCAACTTAGTGAGACCCTGTTTCAAAATAAAGAATTAAAAAACAGGGCTGGGAGTGTAACTCGGAGGTAGAATGCCCCTGAGTTCAATCCCCAGTATCAAAAAAAAAAAAGAGCTGGGGGTATAGCTCAGTGGGAGAGTGCCCCTGGGTTCAGTCCCCAGCACCACACATCACACATGCATGTGTGTGTACACACACACACACACACACACACACACACAAGTGAGCGCACACAAACAGTATGGCACATACGAACCTTCAGTTCATAATGCTTGATAATGATTATGAACAACTGTGTTACTGCTTTATGTATTTATAATACTCTACCTTTCATCATTATTTTAGAGTATCTTTCTTCTACTTACAAAACAGAGTTCGCTGTAAAATAGTTGTTGTGATATGCCAGTGGCCACCTCATACACCTTGCGTTTACAAGATTGATTGATTATTTATTTATTTATTTACTTATTTATTTACTGTAATACTGGGAGTTGAACTCAAGAGTGTCTTCCACTAAGCTACACCCACAGACCTTTATAATTTTTCTTTTCTTTTTTTTTTTTTTTTTTTTTTTTTTTTTTTTTTTTTTTTTTTTTTTTTTTTTTTTTTTTTTTTTTTTTTTTTTTTTTTTTTTTTTTTTTTTTTGCCGGACTGGGGATTGAACTCAGAGGCATTCTACCTCCAAGCTACACCCCCATCTCTACTTTTTATTTATTTATTTATTTATTTATTTTGTAGTACTGGGGATGGAACCTGGGGGCATTCTACCTCTGAGCTACAGCCCCAGCCCTTTTTTTTTTTTTTTTTTTTTTGCGGTACTGGGGATTGAACTCAGGGGCATTCTACCTCCGAGCTATACCCCCAGCCCTATTTTTTATTCTTTATTTTGAAACAGGGTCTCACTAAGTTGCAGAGGGCCTCACTAGGTAGCTGAGGCTGGCTGCGAACCCAGATCCTCCAATCTCAGCCTCCCAAATGCTGGGATTACAAGCGTGCACCACCACGCCCGGCTGTATTATTTATTTTTGAAACAGGGTCTCACTAAGTAGCTGAGGCTGGCAGTGAAACTGTGATCTTCCTGTCTCAGCCTCCTAAGCACTGGGATTACAACATGTGCCACCATGCTCAGCTTTAATTTTTCTATTTTGAAACAGGGTCTCGCTAAATTGCTGAGGCTGACCTCAAATCTACAGTCCTCCTGTCTCAGCTTCCCAGATACTGGGATTACAGGTGTGTGCCTCTGTGCCCAAAAGTAGAACAGGTGTGTTCTACTTTTATAATACCTGCAGTAGGTTTGTTTACACCAGGATCACCACGAACACATGAGAAATCCATTGTGCTGTGACATTGGCGTCCCTGGGTGATGGGTCTCTTTCAGCTCCATTAGAAGTTAATGGGAGCAGCGTTGACTGCGTCCTGGTTCTGAGCATGGCGGCGTCCCTAATCCTTCTTCTAGCTTAGGACTCGCTGGAGCCGTGTGTGCGCCTGCACTGAGGCTGGTGAGCTGTTCTTCCCATAAAACAACCAGGCTCAAAACCAAGTGCAGGAGCTAGTTACCATCAGCTCCAAAAAAAGAATGATGTAGAAAAAAAGAGGTCCAATCTTCAGGAAGAAAGGTCCCTATGAGGCTAATATAGGGTTAATTTTCAGATCGTTTCTTAATGTGTGTGTGTGTGTGTGTGTGTGTGTGTGTGTGTGTGTGTGTGTGTTACTGAAGGTTGAACCCAGGGGCATTCTACCTCTGAGTTACACCCCCAGTCCCTTTTAGTGATTGTTTTGAAACAGGGTCTCACTAGGTTGCTGAGAGTCTCACTATGCTGCTGAGGCTGTCCTTGAACCTGTAATCCTCTTGTCTCTATCTCCCAAATACTGAGATTATAGGCATGTGCCACCACACCAGGTTTCATTTCTTAATTTCTTTATTTTTTATTTTTTTATGATACAAGGGGTGGAACCTAAGGGCCTTCTACCTCCAGGCTATACCTCCAGCCCTATTTTATTTTATTTTTATTTGGAAACAGAGTCTCGCTAAATTGCTGAGAGCCTCACTAAATTGCTGAGACTGACTTTGAACCTGCAATCCACCTGTCTCAGCCTCCCAAGTACTGAGATTACAGACGTGTACCAGCACAACCAGCCATCTTTAATCTTAATTGGGAGTCAACTATTTGTTTCAAATACTATAGCCATATTTTTTTCCTGTCTGAACTTAGTAAATAGCTAATGAGATTGGCCAACACAAAGCATTAATATGCAAAAGGGCACTGGTGATATTTTAACCTACAGGCAATTCAACATAGAAACTACTTTCACTTCTACTTTCTGTCACAAGAAAACTAGCAATGATCTAAACTGTATTTTTCATTTTTTTCTAATTTCCACATAGAACTGAGAGATTTTTAAAAAGTTAAATAACCTCCATGACATATTAAATGTCCTAGCAAGTGTTTGACCGAGATAAGTTTTAACACATCTGTTAAAAATTGAAAAACTGTCACTTCCGTGCGAGAGCTGAAAATAGTCCCTCTCACAGTGGTTCTCCCTGCTGCAAATTCATGTTGTGCTTTGTATTATTAACACAGAGGACTCGGGACAAGTCCAGTGAGTGCGTGTGCACTTGGAGTTGTGAATAAATGATGCTAGATTGTTGATAACGCGTTTATTTCAGTGTAAATGAATGTTTGTCCCAAGAGAGCTGACTCGAGGTGCTCCCTTGCCTGTTTCCAAATGAAATTCACAGCTTACATACCAATCCATTTAATAAATGTGTATCATGCAGTGTTTAGGAAAGAATCCAGGTACTTCACTCTCAGGACTACAAAGGTGAATTAATATGTAGTGACTACCATGTAATATACTATTTAATTGTGGCTATGAGCACTTTATATTTTATTATATCAAAAGGAAACATAGAAACAGTGACTATTCAGAGCAGGAGCAGATTACTTTTAATACATGTGATGAAAACGTTTAGTTAAAAAATGACATAGAGAGGCTTGGAAGTCTGCTTCAGAAGTTGGTGATGTTAGCCAGGTGTAATGGTATTCCTAGTACTTGGGAGGCTGAGATAGGAGGATCACAGGTTTGAGACCAGCCTCAGCAAGTTAGTGAGAACCTGTTTTAAAAAAAAAAAGATAATATTAAAAAAAGCACTGTGGGTATAGCTCAGAGATAGAATGCCCTTGGGTTCAATCCCCAGTACTACCAAAAAATAAATAAAAATGTAAAAAGGGGAAGTTGTCCAGATAAGGCAGTGGAAGGAAGGAGGAAGAAGGAGAGGGCAATGAGGCTGAAATGCTGTTTCGAGGGCTTCTGACATCATGTTAGCAGCAGGGAGAGGATTTGATCTGTAAGTGAAAGGGACCCATTGAAGGTTGTGGGACAGGAGAATAATTTAACGTGGATTTAAAATTTATGACTAATGATGATGTCAGGAGAATTAGAACGTAGGCAGATAGACTAGTTAGTGGCTGTGGACATAGTTTAGGTGGGAGATGAGGTCTGGCCAGTGGAATTATTTTATTTTATTTTTTGTGGGTGGTGCTGGGGATTGAACCAAGGGTCTTATACCTCCGAGCTATACCCCCAGCTCTATTTTTTATTCTTTATTTTGAAACTGGGTCTCACTAAGTTGCGGAGTACCTCACTAGGTAGCTGAGGCTGGCCACGAACCCGGATCCTCCAGTCTCAGCCTCCCAAATGCTGGGATTACAAGCATGTGCCACCACACCCAGCTCCTCCCAGCTCTTTTTATTTTTTGTTTTGAAGCAGAGTCTCACTAGGTTGCTGAGAGCTTCACTACATTGCTGAAGCTATCCCCAAACCTGCAATCCTCCTGTCTCAGACTCCCAAGTACTGGGATTACAGGTATGTGACACCACACCTAGCTTTTTTTCTCCTTTTTGTTGGTGTGTGTGTGTGTGTGTGTGTGTGTGTGTGTGTGTGTGTGATATTGGGAATGGAACCCAGGGAAATTCCACCTCTGAACTACACTCCTAACCCTATTTTATTTTTTATTTTGAAACAGAGTCTCACTAAGTTGCTGACGTCCTCACCTATGTCAGCCTCTCAAGTACTGGGATCACAGGCATGCACCATCCATATCTGAGTTTTTTTCTTCTTTTTGATGATTGGGATGTGGACATGATGGCTAGAATCAGAGAAGCCATCCTGGGCCATGAGGTAGGCTCAAGCAGGGGAGCCGACCATGGTAGAGCAAGGAGTGGAAGGAGCCAGCTCCCCAGGGCCTGGCTCGGAGCTTTATCTGAAAGGATAAACTTGGGTGTCACTTAAGCTATTGCCATTGGGACTTTAGGTCATTAGCTGCAGATTCTAGCCCTAATTAATACATCGCCCCTCTGGGAGCCACAGAAGGTTTCAAGCAGGGGGCAAAGTTACAAATATAATCTAGTGCTGGAGATTGTCTGTTGACTTTGCCTCAAAAAGCTGAGGTGCCAGGCTCTAGGCCGACCACCTTCGGAGACTGCCCGACCAGACAGGGCCAGGGAGCAGAAATGAAGGGCTTGTGATGTTGCTCCGCAGAGGCCCACAGCCCTCGGTGCACCTGTTCATTTTGGTACTACGGACTGAACTCAGGGGTGTTCTACCACTCAGCTACATCCCCAGCCCTTTTATTTGGAGGCAGGGTCTCTCAAAGTTGCCCACGCTGGCCTGGAACTTGTGATTTTCCTGCCTGACCTCCCAAGTTGCTGGGATTTCCAGTGTGTGCCAATATCCAGACAACTTCCACATTTTCCCTCATATGATCTCTTGTGATAGAAAGACCTGACCCTCAGGACTTGCCTAGCCTTGTGCAATCCTCCGCATTTTCACAGAGACTTTGGGTTCTCCACAAAAGCTTGCCCACTCGTTTATTGGTTCATGATGTTGATGACCTTTCAAACATATCAACAAAGCCAAAGGTATCTTCCTGTTTATCCTTCAGAGGCAGACAAGGTGCTAACTTCTGGGAGTTGACCATCATGGAATGCTTACTCTATGCCAGGTAGTTTGTGAAGCGCTTTTTGCGCATGAACTCATCTCTGTGACAGATGGGTTTAGAAGTTCAAATTGAGTAATTATTCCTGGCCATATGACTTTGTGATTTTGCTTTATTTTTTAACTTAAAAAGTAACAATTTACAGATTCAGGGTATGGTGCTTGAATAACTCAGAGTCCCAGGTACCTTCCCCACACACACACATTGTGACAACATATAAAACTGTACAATATCAAACCTAGGAAATTGACATTGGTAAGTTACTATTAACTAACTACAGTTATTCAATTTTTCAGCACTAAAAAAACTTCTCATGCCAGGCATGGTGATGCATACTTGTAATCCCAATACTTGGAAGGCTGAGACAGGAAGACTGCAAGTTTGAAGCCATCCTCAGCAACTTAGTGAGGCTGTCAGCAATTTGGAGAGACCCTGTTTCAAAATAAAAAATAAAATAGGGCTCAAGGTGTAGCTCAGAGGTAGAATGCCCCTGGGTTCAATACCCAGTACTGCTTAAAAAAAAAAAAAGGTAAACTTAGTAGTTTTTAGTATATGCACAAATTTGTGCGGCCATAGCCATTATCTAGTTTCTGAAATGTTGAATTATCCCCAGGAGGAAATCCACATTCATTAGCAGTCATTCTGCATTCCCCACGATGTCCTCCAAACCCTAACAACCACCAGTGTACTTTTTGTTTTTATAGGTCTGCCTATTCCGGACATTTCATGTATGGAATCATGATATGCAGTCTTTCAACACTATTTTCAAGTGAAGCATGGAGTGCGATCTCACTGTGGTTTAAGTTGTATTTCCTTAGTGGTAATAATGTTGACCATCTTTTCACAAGCTTGTATGCCATCCCTCTTTCCTTTGGGAAATGTTTGTTCACATTCTCTGCCTGTTTTATAATTGGGTTGTCTGCTCTTGAATTTTGAGAATTCTTTATATATTCTAGATCTAGGGGTTTTGTCAGATACATGATTTTGCAGTTATTTCCCCCATTCCATAACTTGTCTTTTCATTCCTCTTTACAAGATCGTTCACAGCACAATAGTTTAAATTTTGATAAGGTTTTCCTGTTATGTGGATCATATTTTTGGTGACATATCTAAAAACTCCTTGCCCAGCCCCACTGCAAAGCATACAAACAGAAAAAAAATATATATATATAAATCAACCTACTGAAAGTTAGTGATACAAAAACATCTTAAAAGTAACAAATACAGAAAGGCCCATTCAATCCAGAGGAAAAGGATAAGAATGTCATATAATGTCACATGCAAGCCAGAATTCAATGGAACAGCATCTTTCTTTTTCTTTCTTTTCTTTTCTTTTTTTTTTTTTTTTTTTTTTTTTTTGCGGTACTGAGGATTGAACTCAGGGGCATTCTACCTCCGAGCTACACCCCCAGCCCTATTTTTTATTCTTTATTTTGAAACCGAGTTGCGGAGTGCCTCACTAGGTAGCTGAGACTGGCCGAGAACCCGGATCCTCCGGTCTCAGCCTCCCGAATGCTGGGATTACAAGCGTGCGCCACCACGCCCGGCTGGAACAGCATCTTTCAAGTACTGAAAGGGGAGGTACAAAAGAACCAATTGACATTTTAGTTTATACACACACACACACACACACACACACACACATACACACACAGAGTCAGTGCCTCTAATTTTTTGGGAGAGGTAGTTACTGGGGATTGGACCCAGGGGCATTCTATTTCTGGGTTACACCCTCAGCCCTTTTATTTTTTTATTTATTTATTTTTTATTTTGAATCAAGATCTTACTAAGTTGCTGAGGGTCTTGCTAAGTTGCTGAGTCTGGCCTCAAACCTGCAATCCTCCTGTCTCAGTCTCCCAAGCACTAGCTTTATATGTGTGGGCCACCACACCCAGCAATGCCTCTGATCTCCATGGCCTGGGTGTCCTGCAGAATCTGAGAGCCCTGACGGTGGAGCTGGACCCTCACACCTGGCCCAGGGCTGGGAGCAGGTAAAGCAGGGTCCTGGGGAAAGAGGAGCAGCTGAAGGCCAGATGCCACCTGACACCAACCAGGAGACCTAGATGATGAAGGACCACGTGTGCCAGCTACAAAACCAGCTGCTGCTTCATGCCTTCCAAATCTCATGCCAGAATCTCCTGGAGGCTCCCTGATCGGGAACGCACAGTCAAGTGAATTAGGAGAAGTACAACGAAGCCTTGCCGCTACTTCTGATTAAAATTAAAATTTTAGTTAAGTGTATGCAGTGATAAAGATGTCTGAAAACCATCTGGAAAAAGTGGCATGCACATCTGGTGGATTTAGAGGGCGTTTGTTGTGGGCTCCATGCCCCAGACCAGTTTCATGGACTTCGCTTAATGGAGATGGTATCGGCTGGGCCCTGGTAGAAAACAAGCCCTTCTTGGGTGGGTTTTTTTTTTTTTTTTTTCTTTTTGAGGTACTAGAGATTGAACCCAGAGGAATTCTACCTCCGAGCTACACCTCCAGTCCTATTTTTTATTCTTTATTTTTGAAACAGGGTCTCACTAACTTGCGGAGAACCTCACTAAGTAGCTGAGGCTGGCTGCGAACCCGGATCCTCCAGTCTCAGCCTCCCAAATACTGGGATTACAGTTGTGCGCCACCACTCACGGCTCCTCAGGTAGGATTTTAACAAGACTGTCACACAGGTGAGAGCAAAGGGAAGCGAACCCAGAAGGGAAGCGGATGCAGCGGCAAGCCTTTTCCCCCAGAGCCCGGTGCAGGCTGGAGCCCAGAGGAGCTGCAGTGGCCAGGGACATAGCTAGTGCCAGACAGGTGGTGTCACCTGGAAGGAGGAGAGAAGACAGCCTGACCCAGCAGCATTCTGCCTCCTGGGCTCAGGCATGCAAGTGGGAGGGCTGAGGACAGAGACAAGGACCAGCAAGACCAGGAGCAGCAGCGCAGTCAGTGCTAACGCAGCCCAACTTCGTACCATTTCACCAAAGAACCTACGTAGTTATAATGAAAAATACTCCGGTGTACGGTTTACATTTTCTGTGAAACTCGTTCTTTTCCATTAATGTTGAAGCACATTCATCATCCTCTTGACAAATACCATTAATTTTCTTTTCTTTTTTTTCCCCTCAAATGGAACGTTGCCCCATGAATTACTTTCATGGTAAAGATTGACTCAACTTTTGATAAAAGTGAAATGTGGAAACCTGCCCTATTCTCTCTCTGTTACTCATACAACTTCTGCGTGTTAGTCAACTTCTTGAGTGTTCTGAGTCACGGGCTCTCATGGTTGGGCCTGGAAATGCAATTCAGCTCTTCTAAAGGCGAACGTGTTGCCGAGTTCACATGTTACTCAAGTGATAACACGGAAAAGCAAGCAGCTTTGCATAGTCAAAGCCCCCAGTGCATCTGGTTCAAAAAGCTGGTGGGTCTAAACTGATAAAATCAATGCCACAAAGAGTAGACTCTTGCCCTTAAGTATGATTTAAGTATGTCCAGCGTAAATCTGACTGTTTGGAATACATGTGGGCCTCTTCTTTCCTTCCTCCCTTTCTTTCTTTCAGCCTTCTTTAATTCCATTTTCAAGCACTTTCATATATATTGTTCAGAATATTTAATCCCAAACAGATATTATCATTCTAATGCAGATGGTGGGACTGAGGTCCAGGAAGTTTAAATGACTTGCCCACTCTCTCCAACTTAGAAAGGTACAACCTGTGAACTGGAGGTAGACCACCTGCTGTCCAACACACTCTCTCTCTCTCTCTCTCTCTCTCTCTCTCTCTCTCTCTCGCTCTCTCTCGCTCTCTCTCGCTCTCTCTCGCTCTCTCTCGCTCTCGCTCTCTCTCTCGCTCTCTCTCGCTCTCTCTCGCTCTCGCTCTCGCTCTCGCTCTCTCTCTCCTTTAATAAAATGCTTTATTGTTGCAGGAGGGTGCGCCCCACAAACCTAATCTCCTAAAAGAAACCTTTTCTCTAAAAGAAAACTCCTCCAGAGGCCAAAAGTAGGATACTCAAGTCTTCCTTTAATCAGCAGCTGATGATCTGGATTGGGCAATTTCTCGCTTTCTGGGCACTGAACAAGGACATTCCAGTCTTTATATACAGTTGGTCACTTAACTTTGAGATGAAGGGAAAAGGGAAAATGTGAGATTTATTACATTTTCACCTAGCAGGAGCATGATACCAAAAGTAGAAAGAGCACAGTAACTCAAGGTCCTGTCTCAAGGCCTGAACAGGCTGGTTCCACCTTGTTTAGGTTTAGAAAGGACCCCTGCAGCTCCTGTCTCTGGCTTGCATAAGGGAGGTGCTGGCTTCATTGATTTGCAAGCCCTCTCTGTTTACCTTCTCTGCTAATTGTCAGCACACTGGCAGCTAGGGGAGAGAGAAGGAATTCCTTTTTCTTCTATCCTAAGTCTAAATTCTTAACTAATAATATTTCCATGGCTCTGGCTATTCTTTCCCATATCATTATAATATCTTGAAGGACCATTTACATGTTGCTAAATAACCTACATTTTTTATGGCCTGCCAGTCCTAAAAATCAGTCTTCTGACTTCATTCCTGAGTACACTGCTTGACCAGGGGGATGTATCCATACACCCTTCAATAACAGTCTCTAAAATTTTTAAAACCTTTTTGCAGACTTAGCTTTGCAATGATAAAAGAACAAAGAACAACAATAGACTTACCTGGGAGTAATGACCTCTAAGCCACTCTATAGGTCGAGAGATCACAAGTTGGCTACAGGGACAGAAGTCAGCCAATGCATAGGGAACATGTATACTGAACTCTGCACCAGCTAGCAGAGGAGTCCTGCTAAATGCCAGGAGCAGGTCTATTTCATCTTCTTTGTCAAGCACTGGAAAGCACGAATGAAGTGTGAGGTTCACCCTGATGTGTGTGTGTGTGTGTGTGTGTGTGTGTGTGTGTTGTGGTAATGGGGATGGAACCCAGGGGTATTCTACCTCCAAGCTACACCCCCAGCCCTATTTTTTATTCTTTATTTTGAAACAGGGTCTCACTAAGTTGCGGAGGGCCTAAGTAGCTGAGGCTGGCCACGAACCTGAGATCCTCCTGTCTCAGCCTCCCAAGCACTGGGATTACAAGCATGTGCCACCACGCCCGGCGCCTGATGTGTGTTTTCAGGACAGCCTGTTCTCGGTTGCCCCAGTCTCTCCATCCACAGTGATCAGGACAGCAATACTTACTGCATTCTCACTACCTATCTTCACGTAGGAAACACAACTGAAACCTCATACAGACCCTATGAGGTAGGTATCCTTATTATTTTGCAGATAAACAGGCAGAGGGAGACCCAGAGTTACCCAGCAGAGCCTGACTCTGGGCCCAAGCCCAGCCTCTGTGTCTGTCCTCTGGCAAATGGCTTCGTCATGTCCCACTGAGATCTGCTCCCATCAACCTGCGGCCTGGCAGAGCAGAGCCATCTCTCCCAGTAACATGTCCAGTACTACACACACTCAGCAAGATTATTGAATGATTAAATAGTTGAATGAATGGAGGAAAGAAGAGAGAAAGAACGAAAATACAAACTGGCATTCTGAAAGGTCAGTAAAAAAGGAGATTGTTTCAGAGTAAGCAGGAATAGGAAGAAAAGGTCACATCAAGCAAGGAGCTTCTGGTGTCTTCATTTGCATGTGTGTGTATATATAGATCTGAATTTCTATCTGTTATCATTTTTCCTTTTAACATATCTGATAGTATGAATTTGCTAGTAATATGGGCTTTTTTTTTTTTTTTTGGTCTCTCTGAGAATGTCATTATTTCACCTTCATTTGTGAAAGGTAGGTACATAGAGTATTAGAATTATAGATTGACAGGTTTTGTTTTTTTTTCTTTAGCATTTTTTCTTTTAGTAGTCCACTGTTTTATTTTAATTTTTTTTTCTGTACTGGGGATTGAACCCAGGGCCATTCTACCCCCAGTCCTATTTTTTATTCTTTATTTTGAAACAGGGTTTCACTAAATCGTGGAGTCCCTCACTAAGTAGCTGAGGCTGGCTATGAACCTGCGATCCTCCTGTCTCAACCTCCCAAATGTTGGGATTACAAGTGTGTGCTACCACGCCTGGCTAGTAATCCACTGTTTCTTAGGTACATTATTTCTGATGTAAAATAGGCTGAAACCCTTATCTTTTTTCCTCTCTACACAATTTGTCCTTTTTCCTTTGGCTGCTTTTAAAATGTTCTATCACTGGTTTCTTGAGACAATAGTTTTCTTATTTTCCTTTTCTGTCTGGTGGGTTTATTTCTTCTTTGCCTTTGTATAGTGGTCTTCCATGAGAGCACCCTCATGTAGATTTTTCATTCTTAAGTGAGGTACATTTTACAACTTGATAAAACAAATAAGTTAATTAATATTTCCATTTATAGACTAGGAAACTGAGGCACACAAAGGTGAGTTAACTGAACCAAATTCAAACAAGCAGAAAGCTGTGGCATGGTTTTTTCAGATTGAGTTTTCTTGAAGTACTTGCAGAGACAGAGTGTTGGGTGCAAGATGTTTATTAGGAATGAACACTCATGAAGGGAGGATGTTAGAAGCAGAATTGGGCAGAGGAAGAAGTCAAACCATGATGTAGTCTTTCCAAAGCCTCAGCTAGCCTGGTTGGGAGCTCTAGGCAATCCATGCTCATCAGAGTGTCCTGCATATAGCTAAAATGGCCAGCCTTGGTCTCTGGCACAGGGCTACCTCTGGTGAGTAGAAGCTCTCTGCAACTGAGACAGATCAGAAGATACAAGTGGGTACAAACTCAGTCTCATTCCAGTCCAGCGTTCCTGACTGCTGGGATTTCTGCATCCGTCAGCTGTGGACAAAAAACCTGACAAGAACAGCTTGGAGGTTTGGGCTCACGATTTCAGCAGGTCAGTCCATGGCTGACTGACTCCAAGGCAAACACCTCATGGCGGCAGAATGCCGCTCAGCAGCCCAGAAGAGAGAGAGAACAGGTGTAGTCCTCCAAGCCACACCCCCAGGCGCTTCCTTCAGCCACACCTACCTGCTTACAGTTCCCCACAGAAAATCCATTCTAATTATTAACCCATCAATAGATTTATTTACTGACAAGACTGATTCAATTACTTCACTCTGAACATTTTTGCCTTGCTAATCCATGAGCTTTTCATGTATGTGTCTGTGGGTATATTCCATATCCAAACTATAACAGTGTCCTACCTTTCTGACAGGTGCACTGGGATCAGACCATGGTGGGCCTGGTATACCAGGCTAAGGCCTCACATATCGAATCCAGTCTCCTTTCTTCTATTCTGGATTCTATGTGTAGCACAACCATATGCCAGGCCAGCGTTTCCAACTATTATTGATATCTGCAGGGGTCCAATTGTTCTGCAAAATTGAATTTTCATTTTGATGATAACAAATACAATTATCATTCCAGATTATCAGGATACTCAACTTTGTAAGTATGTAGTCTCACTATCAGCAGCTGCTTGACAACGGGGTAGCAACAAATCAAAGCCTGACTCCCAAGTGAAGCTCCAACAGTGGCAGGGTGATCTGTGGCATGAAGGGAAAGTGGAGGATTGCTGAGCCGCCCAGCCCTGAGCAGCTCAAGCCTGGGCCTCGGAGCTACACCACATTCAGGTGTGGGAGTAAGTGCATTGCCCATAAGACTTCAGCTCAATACGCCTGACGTGATTGTTACCAGTCAACAGAGACATTCCCCTTAGAATAAACTCCTATCTTGGCATTTCATTTCAGGGAGAGTTTTAATGAATGGTTGGCTCATTAATAAGTCATGGGTGGATGGTTCGAGATGAATGCATAGTTTAAATGGAAAATCGTCACAATGATAATGAAGGATCACTCAAATGAGGTTAATTGTGTTCAAAATAAAGAGAATCATGTGGATAACAAGTGAAATACAAAACGTCCCAATGGAGTTTGCTACTTTTAGAACAAAGCTTTGCGGTTTTGTTTAATCAAAATAACATTAAATCAAGGCTGGTTGTTTAAATATTATTAATTTTACAGGGGTGGGGGGGGGGTACTGGGGATTGAACACAAAGAAATTCTACCTCTGAGTTACACTCCCAATACTATTTTTTTTATTTTTAAATTTGAAATAAGCCCCAAAGCCAGTAGAAGACAGGAAATTATGAAAATCAGAGCAGAAATTAGTGAAATAGAGAATAAAAAAAATACAGAAAATCAACAAAACCAAAAGTTGGTTTCTTGAAAAAATAAACAAGATAGATAAACCATTGGCCAACCTAAACAAAAGAAAGAGAGAATCAACCCAAATTACCAAAATAAGAGATGAAAAAGGTGATATTACCACCAACAGTGTGGAAATACAGAGGATCATCAGAAACTATTTTGAAAAACTATACTCCAACAAAATGGAAAATCTAGAAGAAATTGACAATTTTCTAGATGCATATAACCTTCCTAAATTGAGTCAAGAAGATATAGAAAACAAATCGACCAACAACAATAAAAGAAATAGAAACAGCAATAAAGAGTTTACCATCAAAAAAAAAAGCCCAAGGCCAGATGGTTTTCCAAGTGAATTTTATAAAACATTTATAGAAGAGCTAATCCCAATACTCCTCAAACTATTCCAGGAAATAGAAAGAAACAGGACCCTCCCAAACACATTCTATGAAGCCAACATCACATTAATACCAAAGCCAAATAAAGACAGCTCAAGAAAAGAAAACTATAGGCCTATATCATTGATGAACCTAGAAGCAAAACTGCTAAACAAAATACTAGCAATGCTCATTCAAAACCACATCAAGAAAATTCTACACCATGACCAAGTCGGGTTCATCCCAGGGATGCAAGGCTGGTTCAACATACGAAAAACAATCCATGTAATCCACCACATAAACAGAGTCAAAGACAAAAATCACATGAGCATCTCAATTGATGCTGAAAAAGCATTTGACAAGATCCAATACCCATTCATCTAAAGCCACTGCAGAGAATAAGAATAGAAGGAACATACCTCAACATCATAAAGGCAATATACAATAGGCCTACAGCCAAACATCATATTAAATGGAGAAAAACTGAAAGAGTTCCCACTAAAAACAGGAATAAGACAAGGATGTCCATTATCACCTCTTCTGTTCAACATAGTACTTGAGACTCTAGCCAGAGCAATATGGCAAGAGAAGGAAATCAAAGGGGTAAAAATAGGGAAAGAAGAACTAAAACTATCCCTCATTGCAGATGACATGATACTACACTTAGAAGACCCAACAAAGTCAGCCAAAAAACTTATAGAACTGATCGACAAATTCAGCAAAGTGTCTGGATACAAAATCAATCTTCAAAAATCAGAGGCTTTCCTGTATGCCAACCATAAAACCACTGAAAAAGAAATCCAGAAAACAATTCCACTCACAATAGCATCCCCCCAAATCAAATACTTAGGGATAAACCTAACCAAAGAGGTAAAAGACCTCTATAAGGAAAACTACTTGAAGAAAGAAATCGATGAAGACCTTAGAAGATGGAAAAATCTACCATGCTCTTGAATAGGCAGAATAAATGTCATCAAAATGGCCATCCTCCCAAAAGTGATCTGCAGATTCAATGCAATACCCATGAAATTACCAAGGTCACTCCTCACAGACATAGAAAAATTAGTCCTTACATTCATTTGGAACAACAAAAAGCCTAGGATAGCCAAAGCAGTTCTTAACAACAAGAACCATGCAGGAGGTATCACAATACTGGACTTCAAACTCTACTACAAAGCCACAGTAATAAAATGGTATTGGCACAAAACAGACATATAGACCAATGGAGCAGAATAGAAGATTCAGAAACAGACCCACATGCTTACAGTCAACTGATTTTTGACAAAGGAGCCAAAAACATACACTGGAAAAAAGATAGCCTCTTTAACAAATGGTTTTGGCAAAACTGGTTAACCATATGCAGGAAAATGGAAATAAACCCCACATTCTCACCCTGCACAAGAGTCAACTCAAGGTGGATCAGAGACCTGGAAGTCAGGCCAGAGACCTTGCAGCAACTTGAAGAGGGCATAGGCCCAACATTTCAACACATAGGCACAGGTAAAAACTTTCTCAACAAGACCCCAAAAGCACAAGCAGCTCAAAGGAAGGTCAATACATGGGATTGCATTAAACTGAAGAGCTTCTGTGCAGCAAAGGAAACTATCAAGAACCTCAACAGAGAGCCCACAGAGTGGGAGAAAAAAATTGCCAGCTACTCTTCTGATAGAGGGCTACTATCTAGGGTATACAGAGAACTCAAGAAACTCACAGCTAAGAAAGCAAATAACCCAATCAAAAAATGGGCAAAGGATCTAAATAGACACTTCACAAAAGAAGAAATACAAATGGCCAATAAATGTATGAGGAAATGTTCAACATCATTAGCAATCAGAGAGATGCAAATCAAAACTACCTTGAGAGCCGGGCGTGGTGGCCCATGCTTGTAATCCCAGCATTCGAGAGGCTGAGACCAGAGGATCCGGGTTCGCGGCCAGCCTCAGCTACCTAGTGAGGCACTCCGCAACTTAGTGAGACGCGGTTTCGAAATAAAGAATAAAAAATAGGGCTGAGGTGTAGCTCGGAGGTAGACTGCCCCTGAGTTCAATCCCCAATACCACAAAAAAAAAAAA
This sequence comes from Graphiurus murinus, assembly GCA_004027655.1. Lineage (NCBI taxonomy): Eukaryota > Metazoa > Chordata > Mammalia > Rodentia > Gliridae > Graphiurus > Graphiurus murinus. The sequence goes on along the minus strand of PVLC010010551.1, from coordinate 12,742 downwards.
AAAAAAAAACTACCTTGAGATTTCACCTAACTCCAATCAGAATGGCAATCATCAAGAACACAAACAACAATAACTGCTGTCGAGGGTGTGGAGAAGTGGGAACCCTAATACACTGTTGGTGGGATTGCAAATTACTGTAACCACTTTGGAAAACAATATGGAGGATCCTCAGACGAATGGGAATGGGAATGAACCTACCATATGATTCAGCAATACCATTTCTGGGTATCTACCCAAAAGAATGGAAACCAAACTATCAGACCAATGCACGTGTATCTATGTTTATAGCTGCACAGTTTACAATTGCCAGACTATGGAAGCAGCCAAGATGTCCATCAACAGATGAATGGATTACAAAACTATGGGATATGTACACAATGGATTTTACTCAGCCATAAAGAAGAACAAAATCATGTTATTTGCAGGGAAATGGATGGAACTGGAAAACATTGCTAAGTGAGATTAGTCAGTCACAAAAAGTTAAAAATCGAATGCTTTCCCTAATATGTGGAAGCTAGGGAGAAAATGGGACATAAGAGGGACTCCAGATGAAGAAGGAGAATCCTTAGGTGAGCAAAGAATTTGACTTAACGGAAGGTGATGGGGGGAGGGGGGACACCCTAATGAGCATGATGTACTTTCAGGAACACATCAAAGTCAATCACTAAACTGAACTTGAGAAGGAGGGAGGAGGAGAGACGGGGTGGGAATTGGGGAAGGGTTAAATGAGAAATGTGTGCATGTATGCCTTTACCTTTACCAGCTTGTACCTAACAAAGATGTATAATCACAATGCACCAATTAAAAATTAATTAATTAATTAAAAAATAAATTTGAAACAAGGTCTTACTAAGTTGCCGAGGGCCTCACTCAGTTGCTGAGGCTGACTGCAAACCTGTAATCCTCCTGTCTCCGCCTCCAAAGTACTGGGATTACAAGCATGTGCCACCATGCCCAGCTTCATTTTAGAGTTTTAACATGTGGATTCATTTGGATCTTAGTTTTTCAAAGGGTCTGTAACCATAAGGAATTTATACCATATTTATGTTTGGGTGACATTGTATTTATATGATATTCAACCAGCATTGTAGTAGAAATAATTTATCAACACTAGGTGTCATATTTTCTTCCTTGAAGAAAGGCCCACTCATTAATTCATTTGGAGAGATGCTGTAGCAGGTTCATGAAAGAAATAAGGCAAGAATATATTATGCTCAGCACCCACCTTTGCAGAGTAATCAATTATGAATTCTGTTTTGCATGGGGGGATTTGTTTTGCAAATGTTCCTTTGTGACCAGGGATGCACAGTTGTGGCAAAAGTTCCTGTTACATAATTCACCTTTGTCTGTCCTCAACTTGTAGAACACCAGGTCTAAAGCAATCTGCTGGAACAGCCCAGTTTCAACATGCAGGGCTGGTGGTGCAAGGCAGACAGCCCCTTCCACAGATTCCTCCTCGTCCTCCGGAGCAAGACGAGGGGTACCCATCAGGGGAACGTCTGCCAGCTCCCTAAGGTCTCCTCAGCCACATCTTCATCCCTGGGACATATACTAAGAGAAGAATCTGCCCTTTGAATGTGTGAGTTCTTTGATCAGCCTTCTGTTTTCATTATATCAACTTTTCATTAGTTCTTTATTTGAGACACTTTTTTTATGGTGACAATATTGTACTTTTAAATGTTCTCTAGCAGCACAGAAGTACACTCTCAGGTTGTGTTTGATGGACTCGCAGAAACTATAAAGCATCAGTGGAAAAGGAAACAGCCCACCTGAAGAGTGTGTGAAAGGGGGAAAGACAAGACATGGATCTGCAGCAAGGAAATGAGATGGAGGAAGAGGAGGAAGAAGAAGAGAAAAAGAGGAGGGCTCCACCCCCAAGTAAGGCTTTTTGGTGCAGAAGTGTATCCTTTCTAACTAGGTGGTCTAAGTTCATCTCAATGAAGAAAAGAGGAATGTAAAGATGTTTAGCCTCCTTGGGAAAATGATACTAGTTGAATGCTAACTTCATAATTCAAATGCAAAACCAATGTCTAAGGGCTGAAGACCAAACACTTTTTTTTTTCTCAAAAAGGACAGCGTATTTGTTAAATTCTGTTCATGATTTTCTGTTTCACTTTTATCAGTTCCGCAGGAGAGGGCAATGGTGCAAAAAAGGAGTTTACCAGAAATGAGTGTTGAGCAACAGTTTCATCTTAAAATGCATTAGCAACTTGTTATGCAAAATCATAGTTGCAGAAAAATTGGTTTTCATGAAGAACTGTTAAGCAGATCAACTGTACTATCTCTACATCAGATTTTTTTAACACATTTTTTTCTTCAGAGAACTTTTGTCTGTATGCATTGGAGTAGCCAGTGTGTATTAAACTTCAGGCCTCTTATAACAAATATGCAAATAAGACGGAAGTTTTTATTCACTTGAAATTTAGGTTGGAATAAAAATACAACAGCGTCACTTCAGGAATTGTGGGCAGGGAAGAAATTTAGCTGACACCAAAATAATATAATTTCCACCACTTATTTTCTAACCCTCCTTGTGTATCATGCATAGAGAAATAAGTGAGCTTACTAAACGATAAGAAATTTATGCCAGGCGTGGTGGCACATACCTGTAATCCTAGTACTTGGGAGGCTGAAACAGGAGGATCACAGGTTCAAGGCCAGCCTCAGCAATGTAGCAAGAGTCAGCAACCTAGTGAGACCATTTCAAAACAAAACAACAAAACAAAAAGGGCTGGGGGTGCAGCTCAGAGGTAGAGCACCCCTGGGTTCAATCCCCAGTACTAAAAAAAGAAAGAAAAGAAAAGAAAGAACTATGAGAGTTATCAACTAGAAATAGCTGATAGAAATATGTCTCCCCTTCTCTTTCTCTCTCATTCTCTCTCATGCTGGGGATAGAACCCAGGGCCCTGTTCATGCTACACAAGTGCTCTACCACTGAGCAACACCGCCAGCACATCCTTCTCTTTTTTCTTTTCTTTTTTTTTTTTAAGTAATTTTTCTAAGCTTACCTAGAATTTCACATTGCTCCTTGAGTACACATAACAATATAAAAGAAATAATTTCCTTGGGGAGTCCTTATGTTTGGGCTCTTCAGTGGTCTTTGATATTGTTCTTAGATTCGTTAATAATGATTTAGAATTTGAACTTTGGTGTCAGACCCTGGGATTTAAATGTAGGGTCTTCTGTTTGCTGGTGCCCAGATGGTGGACAGGAGGCTACAGGGCTCAGTTTACTCCCCCATCCAGTGGGGTGGAGTTGTATACACTTCATAAATTTGTGGTGAAAGTTAAATGAGATGATGTATGAAAGTGTTAACACAGTGCTTGGTACATTATAAGTGAAAAATAAGTGTTGGTTATTTTTAATATTGGTATGGGTATTACCAGGTTTATTCGTCTATAATCCCAGTACTTGGGAGGCTGAGACAGAAGGGTTGCAGTTTCGAGGCAGCCTCAGCAGATAGTGAGACTCTCATTAACCTAGCAAGACCCTGTTTCAAAAGAAAAATAAAATAGGACTGGGGTTGTAACTAAGAGGTAAAATGCCCCTAGGTTCAATCCCCAGTCTCTTCTCTCTCTCTCTATCTCTCTCTCTCTCTCTCTCTCTCTCTCTCTCTCTCACACACACACACACACACACACACACACACACACACACACACATGCACACACATCAGTTTTATGCATTTTAGTTATGTGGCAATTGCTAATACTTGTACATTTAAATTTTATGCTTCAAGGTTTAGATTCTGTGTCTCTGGTAAGGCTATATATGTTGAGTAATGATGGCTTGTTTGGAGTACTGAAGATTTTTGCAGATTTCAATATATATCTATAAGTAAAGCTTATTAGGTATTTAAATATTTAAAGCCTTAACAATTAACCTGCTTAACAATTCTCATTTATGTATTGCCACAATTACATTTTGTGTAGAGAAAGCTCTATACAAAAAGATTTTCCCATAAGCCTGAGAATATTTTTCTAGTCTGAATCTACTAGAGAGAAATGTATATGATACACAATATGGTTGCTTCATAAAGTTAACCAGTCGATTGAAATAAGGATATGATAATATCACCAGGGAACATTTTTGCAAGGAGTTTTAGTTATAAAAAATTCAAAGCTGGGATTTAAAGTCTATAATCTTGCGACTAACTAAGGATGCTGTATCAGTTAGGGTCCCAAAGGGAAATGATGGCGTATTCAAATTAGGATAATTCAAGCGGGGTTTATAAATAAGGGGATTATTATAAAGGTATGGGAAGTTGTAGGGGATGGGATTGGAGCCCTGGAAAATCTTGAGTAGAGAGAGGACTGGGACCAGGATGGAGAGAGAGTCACCTAGGGCACACACCTCAGAGCAACTGTGACCACCATCTGTGGAGAGGCACAGACAGACTTTCTACTTGGAATAAATTCCTTGAGCTCATCCCTGGCCTCTGCTGTCACAACAGAGTTCCTACTGGCCCGAGAAAAGCCATGGGGCACAGGCACCTGTTAGAATAACCCGTCCAGGTCAGCCTCTGGGTGCAGCAAGCAGGATGCAGAGAGGACGAAGGTGGTTCTAGAGAGGTGAACAGAGGATGTTGCACACATACTGTTGTTATAAAGTCTAATATTTATTGTTTCTCATTATATTCAGTGACAAGTGTTTGTAAAACAGAGTAGATTTATAAACATGTACTAGACAAGATCCCTGAAGGAATTTGGTTTTAGGTTTTTGTTGTTGTGTTTTTAAAATTTTATTATTATTATTATTATTATTATTATTATTATTATTATTATTTTATCACAGAGGAAAGAACAAGGAGAGAATAAGAGTTTAAAATCTGTTCTAAGCCCAGTGTGGTGGCACACACTCTTAATCCCAGCACTTGGGAGGCTGAGACGGGAAGATTGCAGGTTCATGGCCTGCTTCAACTACTTAGTGAGGCCCTCTCCAACTTAGTGAGACCCTGTTTCAAAGTAAAGAATAAAAAGTAGGGCTGGGAGAGTAGTTCAGAGGTAGAATGTCCCTGGGTTCAATCTCCAGTACGGCAAAAAAAAAAAGTAGTAAGTGGAACAGACATAATCCCTGCCTTTTTGAAACTTACTTAGTAGGTAAATGAGTCAAATGATGTAGAGAAAGATTTAAATAGTTTCATTGGTCTGCATTGATGAAGGTTGTCATCAAGTGCTACAGAACCACATGACCACTGAGTGTCAAAATACATTCATATTTAAACATGAAAATTAGAACACTTGCTGAGCAGCCAGCGATTGCAAAAGAGCCACGGGCCCTTTGTAGCACATTTCCTCCCTGCCAAGAGATTGTCAACTTAAATTTTAAGCTAGCCAGTTCTGGAAAAACCAATCCAAATGTGGTGTGGATCTAGAAAGCTATTCAACATGATAACAAAGAATGATCCACAATAAAAGAGATGTTGTAGCCAGGTGTGGTGGCGCACACTTGTAATCCCAGGATTTGGGAGGCTGAGACAGGAGGATCGCAGGCTCACAGCCAGCCCCAGCAACTTATGAAGCCCTCCACAACTCAGTGAGACCCTGTTTCAAAATAAAGAATAAAATAGGGCTGAGGGTATAGTTTGGAGGTAGAATGCCCGTGGGTTACATTCCCAGTACCACCAAAAAAAAAAAAAAAAAGAGAGAGAGAGAGAGAAATGTTCTACTGTGCATGGGTCTACAGAGTAGCCACTTGAGATGATGGATGATGGCTATTCAGCACTTGAGATGCTGCTAACGAGACTGGGGAGCTGAATTTTAAATTTTGTTTAATTTTAAATAAATTTAATTAGCCACACGTGACTCTGTAAGTTCCAGTGCATATCTAGAACAAGATACACTAGCTGGGTTTGCTGAGCACATGCTGTTTCGATTAACCTCATTTCCTTTTCTGAGGACGTTCATATCAGGCATTCATTTCTACATGCAACATCATCATGTGCCCTGTAGGGTATCAAATGGGGAGAAACCAAAGACAAGCTAATGAAAATAACAAACGCTGGCTAGGAGGTAGAGAGATGGGAACTCTTGTGTCTTGCTGGTATGAATATTAAAACAGTGCAGCCGCTGTGGAAAACGGTATGATGATTCTACAAAAAAAAAAAAAAAAGAAAGAAAGAAACATAGACCCACCAGATGATCCAGCCATTAAGGTTATCTAATCAAAAGAAATAGAAAGCAGAGACTCAGAGATATTTGTGCCCCAAGGTTTTAGCAGCATTATTCACAATAGCCGAAGGGACCCGTGTCCACTGACAAATGAATGCATAAAAGATCTGGTGTAGCCATGCAGTGCACTGTTATTCAGGCTTAAAAAAGAAGCAGTTCGAATGTGTTCTACAACATGGATGAACATTAAAGACATTATACTCAGTAAGCCAATCACTTCGTGCTTACATGAGGCACTTAGAGTGGTCAAATTTACAGAGGCAAAGTAGAATGGTGGTTGTCAAGTGTTGAGGGGAGGGGGGGATAGGGATAAGTGTTTAATGGGTACGCCTCAAAACGGTTACAACAGTAAAGTTTATGCTGCATATGTTTTATCACGAGAAAAAGGAGAGGTTAAACACCTTCTCTAACTTCAAGGAGCTCTCTAACGAGGACGGAAAAGAGAAATGGTAGTTGGTGATTCCTGTGCCATGCAGGGATGTGAAATTACCACTCGGCTGAAGGCTGTTTGGGGAGCTGCCTGCGGCTCAGATGGGCGTTGGCTTAAAGGACCTTCCACCCCTGAGAAGCGATGGGTTTACAAGCCCTGAAAATTAGGAACACCAGTAGTGTCCAAGATGATGGCCACAGCGGACAAGTCTTCAGGTAGAGGCCTTTCCCCCTCCTCAAGTGCTGGCCTGCTTTATCTGGGTGTCACCCTAAGGTCCTCAGCAGTCCCCATCTCTCAAGAAAACAAAAATCCAGCCTGGAGGTGAAAGCAAACTTCTCAGAAAAAAAAAAAAATGTTTAAAACAAGAAGACAGGCTAGGGGTATACTTAATGGTAGAGCACTTGCTTAGCATGCTTTTCACCACCATGAAAAGAAATAAAAAGACAAACAAAACCCAGGAAGACCTACCTGGGGCTTCAGGGAAGGCGGGCAAATCAACTGCAGAGAGGAATTCAGACTGGCCGTAGTTAAGACCCTGTCATCAATCTCTACATCCTCTCCTAACTCCTAGTCTCAAACATCCCGCTCTGACCACTGTATTGCATTTTTCCAATTGAATCTCTCTAACCCTCAACTGCAACAACCTCTTGCTGCCCTGGAGCTGCCAGTCCATTGACTGTACCATGGTTTCATTTTGCCGCATGGCTCCTTCATTACCTCCCTTCTCAAACCTTTGCCTGATTTAGATGCCATGGTCCTTTATCGTGACCAGCTTCTTGCAGGGGCCCTCAACTCCCCCATCCCTCTCTTCTCCATCAAAGTGTATCTAGGCCTTGGTCTAGTTTTATTTGCACCCAAGGAGGTAAATGAAGCTGGTAAAACTGACCTTGAATGACCTTTTACTGGCACTCAACAACCCAAATATATTTTCTTTCTTTTTTCGTTTTGTACTGAGGATTGAACCCAGGAGCATTTTATCTCTAGACTATACCCTCTAACCCCCTTTTTTTTTTAAATTTTGAAACAGGGGCTTGCTTAGTTTCTAAGGCTTTGATAAATTGCTTAGGCTGCCTTTGAACCTGCAATCCTCCTGTCTCAGCTTCTCAAGTACCGGGGTTATAGGATTGTACCACTGTGCCCGGCCAAATATACTTTCAAAGTCTATTTATTCCCCTACTGTCCTTATAACTATTTCACACTATTTCCTCTTTCCCTCAACTTCCTCCCCACTCACTCCTAGCAGATGGCAATGCTTCATACTTCATCGGTGAAACATGTCCCTGCCTCCACACTGACCCGCATCTGTGCCCCGGCCACACGTCCTGCTTCCCTACTGTTTCCAAGGATGGATTCGCTTCTCTCCTGTTTAAACCGACTTTCCTGTAGTCACTGGAGCCCATCCCTGCTCATCTACTGAAGAACATCACTCCATAAACCCCTCTCTTTTCTTTCCTGCAGTACCCCTTCTTCCTTTCCTCATAAACACACAAATCTCTGTTTTGACTGTATGATTCTAGTTACTGCTCCATTCTTTTTTTTTTTTTTTTTTGCGGTACTGGAGATTGAACTCAGGGGCATTCTACCTCCGAGCTACACCCCCAGCTCTATTTTTTTATTCTTTATTTTGAAACAGGGTCTCACTACGTTGCAGAGTGCCTCACTAGGTAGCTGAGGCTGGCCGCGAACCCGGATCCTCCGGTCTCAGCCTCTCAAATGCTGGGATTACAAGCGTAAGCCACCACACCCGCTTGCTGCTCCATTCTTGGTCTCCCTTTACTCTCTATTTGTTCTTTCTGGGCTTTTTCCAAATGGGCTTTGGTCACAGGGCTCCCAAACTCACCTTGTGTGGTTCACTGTTAGCTTCTGCATGGCCCAGGGCATTGCTCCCCCCGCCCCCCATTTTAGCTGCATTTGATAGAGTGAATCATTCTTGAAACATGTTTTCACTTGGCTTCTGGAACATCATCCTCCTTGGTTGACCTCCGAGCTCACTAAGATATCCCTCATTCACCTTCCCTGATTCTTCATCTTCCTGACCTCTGAACTTTGGACTCAGATTTCAGACACCTCCTTTAAGTGAACACTATCTACATGATGAAGATTTCCAAATTCATATCATTGGTGCTGACTCATCTAACCAACTGCCTTCTTGACCAACTCAAACATTAATCTCCTCCAGAAACACCCTCACAGTCACACCCAGAATGTTAAACCAAGTATCTGAGCACTCCATGGCCCCAGCAAGTTGACACATAAAATTAATTGTTACAGCTACCTGTTTCCATCTTTGTTCCTTAAGCTATCCTCAGCACAGCAGTGGTGGTGGAGGGGAAGCCACATTGTGTCACTCTGCTAAATAGTCCTCAGTATCTTGCATCTCAAAGTAAAATTTAAAGACGACCATGACCACAAAGGCCCTACATGCTGGGTTCCCTGTCCCTATCCCCCCCACCACCTCCCTTCCCCTACTCTTTCTATTCTGCCCACATAGATGTTTCTCCAAGACTCAGGGCCTTCACAGCTGCACAGCTCTAGGCTTGATATGATTGGAATCCAAATATGCTCATTGTTTTTCTTATCTTAGAGGCCTTTGAGATAAATCCAGTATTAAAAAAAAAGCACCCCTCAATCCTTCTTGTTTTACTTTTTAAAAAAAGATAATTATGCTTACTGCTTTTTAAAATAATTATGTTTAGCCAAGCATGGTGGTGCACACTTGTAATCCCAGCATTTGGGAGGCTGAGACCGGAGGATCCGGGTTCGCGGCCAGCCTCAGCTACCTAGTGAGGCCCTCCGTAACTTAGTGAGACCCTGTTTCAAAATAAAGAATAAAAAATAGGGCTTGGGGGTATAGCTCGCAGGTAGAATGCCCCTGAGTTCAATCTCCAGTACTGCAAAAAAAAAAAAAAATTATGTTTGCAAAAAAGTTTTTTGCAGATGGTAAAGAATTCCCCAGGTTCCCCTGTTATTACTGTCTTATATATTCATCACAACTAATGAACCAGTCTTGACACTTAATCACTAAGAAAAGTTCACACTTTATTCAGATTTCTTTAGTTTTTCACCTAATGTCCTTTTAACATTACATTAATTAATTTTCAGGTCCCTTCATTTGCGGCAACCTTTCAGACTTCCCTTGCCTTTGACGACCTCCATAGCTTTGAGGAATATTGGTCAGGCATTTTAGACAACTGGGATTTGTCTGAGACTTTTCTGGTGATAAGACTAGGGTTATAGGTCTTGGCAGAGGAAGACTCAGAGGTGAAATACCATTGCCATCATCATACCAAAGGCACCGAGAATATAATTTATGACACCGGCACCTGGATGAGCCAGTGCCTTTCAGGATTCTCCTTCATAAAAAACGACTTATTCCTCTTAAGACTGTACTTTTTGCAGAGGCAGTCACCATGCCCAGCTTGAGCTTCAAAGAGGGGAGAGTCTTCCTTGGGAGCCATACCTACATGATACAGCATTTGGAATTCTTCTTTGGGGTCTTCATCTCCTCCTCCCATTTATTCAATCATTTATTCTTATCAATATTGACTCGGATATGTCTCACTCTGGGTTGCAATCCAGTACCACTGTACTTTGTTGCTCAAATTGTTCCAGCGTTGGCCATTAGGAGCTCTTTCAGTCAGCTCCTGGGTTTCTTTGCATTCCTCCATCAATACTAGCACTGTTTTGTGTTTTGTTTGTTATTTGTTGTTTTTCCTTTTTTTTTTTTCAGAACTAAGGACTGAACCCAGCAGCATTCTACCTCCAAGCTACACCCCCAGCCCTATTTTTTTTTTTTTTTTTTTTTTTTTTTTTGTTTTTTGAAACAGGGTCTCATTAAATTGCAAAAGTCCTCACTAAGTAGTAGCTGAGGCTGGCTGGGAATCTGCGGTTCTCCTGTCTCAGCCTCCCAAGTACTGGGATAACAAGCGTGCACCACCAGATTTTCTTTTTTGAGCACTTCCTCACTCTGTGTGTGTGTGTGTGGGGGGGGTAATTGTGGATCGCATCCAAAGAGGAATTCTACCTCGGAGCTACATTCCCTCTTAAAAATTCTGTTGTTTTGAAGCAATCTATGTAGCTGAATCTCGCTAAATTGCTGAGCCTGGCCTCCAACCTGTGATCCTCCCGTCTCAGCCTCCCAAGTTCTCGGATTACAGGCCTTTGCCACCATGCCAGGCCACTTCTTAACTTTTAAGCCTTAACCTTGTTTATCAAGATGTTTACCACCACTTCACATAAAACACTGTTTCTCTCTCACCACTAAGTTTAACACCAGGGGCTTGAGGGCGAGGTGTATGCAGGCAATACTTGTGACCCTGGTATTCTGCTCTGCACTCGGGCGGACGCTCAGTTGACAACTGGTGAATGAATGGCACCCACGCTCAGAACCGGCTTCCAGCGAGCTCGCCACGGAAGCGCACGGGACTGCAAATGTCACCAGCGCCGCGGGGTTTCCCGGGGAAAGTCCGGCGCCGGGGGGAGGGGGCGGACACCCCCGGGTCCGGGGGCGCCCCGACGGGCGGCGGGGTCGGGGCGGTCGCGGCGGGGCGGGCGGGCCGGCGTCCCGGGGCGGGGCCAGGCCCCAGCGGCGGCTCCCGGCGGCGCCCAGAGGCGGCGCGGAGCTCGGGCGGCGCGGAGCAGCGGCGGGGCCGGCGGGACCCGGCCTCCAGGGCTCGCACGCTCGCTGCGGCTCGCGGTTCGTGCTCTCTCGGGGCTGTCCACTTTTTGCCGGGACTCTGCGGGAGGGAGGACTCGGGCGCGGGCGGTGCGCGCGGAGCCGGAGGGATGCGGGGCGGGGACGGGATGCTGTGCCGGAGCTGGGACTCGGGATCCGCCTGGGACCTCGCGCCGCCTCCGGGTACGGTAGTGACCAGGTTTCTTGGGTAGAGCAGGATGCCTTTTTAATTAAAAAAAAAAAAAAAAAAAAAAGATTATTTAGTTTTAGAGGAGGAGAGGTTGAGGATTTAGTGCATCCTAGGGATTATTTCAGACACCTGTTGATAGACTGCCTTTATACCGTATCCACCTAAGACCTCTTTTGGTTGGAAATTGAAAGGTTGCAGTGTTGCGTTTTCATTAACGGAGGCATCGTTTCGGTGTGACCGCCTCTTCCCCTCCTGCTGGGGTGCACTTGCTCAGAAGGAACCTGGACCTCTTGACTTGACAGTATGACTCAGGAGTCAGGAAGTACGGAGACACTGATACCGGCTGGAGACAGTTCCCACAGAAGGCTTCTCTCTCTCTCTTTATTAATTTATTATTCTTTAAAAGAAGAATGGGGAGAAGTCGCGCGGCAACTCCCAGGAGAACCGCATCTTCCCGGGAGGGAATTGTCTCTTTTTCTTCTCTCTCTTCGACTTCCTGTGGTTCTCACGCACTTGTTGAAGCTGTTTCTCAGCAAAGGGAGGAGTTGTTATTTCACGTGGGTATCTAAAAATGAGTCACAGGGCCGCTTTCTTAATTGTGAAGCTTTGTTAATGAACTTTTAAAAAGTGAGGTTTGCTCGCTCTGTTGCTTAAAATAAAACTGCAGACGCGAAATGCCTGTGCGGCCAAACTGGGGCAGGTGGTGTAGGAAGTGACAATTCAAGTTTTCCAGTGTCCTGAAGCGCCTGGTGGGACCACATACCAGCTAGGGTCACTAGTCTGACCTAAGGTAACGCTTGAAATCATGTGTTTTCCCGCAGAAGCCCAAGAGAAAATCAGTTTCATTATTCAATAACCATTTTCACTCGCTGGTGGAAATACATCATTTTACAAAGTGATTGCAAATCACTTTCTGAAATCAGAAATAGATATCTTGGACGATTTGTCTTTGCTAAATTGGTGCTAAAATCACAAGAAAACTTTTGAAGAAGGCAGATGCCAGTTGGAGCTGAGAATTCAAGCGTTTAAGCAGACAGGTCCCACTGTGGCTATTAGAACAGCATGTCTCTTGAACTGACTTGAGCTGAGTTCTGCCCCACACCACAGTTACCAGTGCTCACCTGTTCACCAAGCTCTCCTTGTACAACCGTGAATGAGAATGGATTCTTACCTGGGTGTGGTGGCACAGGCCTGTAATCCCTGTAGTTGGGAGGCTGAGGCAGGATTGCAAATTCAAGGCCAGCCTCAGCAGTTTAGGAAGAACCTGTTTCCAAATG
>PVLC010010550.1:0-50039 GCA_004027655.1 Graphiurus murinus | reverse complement strand
TGTGGATGCTAGGGAGAAGATGGGGCATAGGAGGGTCTCCAGATGAAAAGGAGAGATCCTCGATAAGCAACGAAGTTGATTTAATTGTAGTGGACGCAGGGGGCAGAGGGACGCCCTAAAGTACATGATGTAATTACACAATCATATCAAGGTCACTCACCGAAGTGAACCTGAGGGGGAGGGAAGGGGAGGGGATTGGGGTGGGAATTGGGGAAGGGGTCAAATGAGAATTGTGTGCAAATATGTTGTTAACAACTCGTACTTAACAAAGATGTATGCTATATTGCACGAATTACTACAATAAAAAATTTAAAAAAAAATGTGAGTGGTAGTAATGGCCCCAAAAAAGCTAAATAAAACATCAATAAAGCAGCCTTTTATCTAAGTCTTAATTGGCAAATGCTTTGGCATAAATTTATATTTTTGAATTTTTTTTTCCCCAAGGACTGACACTTTAGTGTTGAGTTGGGCATTATTTTGTGTTCCTCTGTTACTTATGCATTAATTAGTTTTGTTTACCTGTGCATAATTTTTCCTAATTTCACAACAGTTGTTGTTTTTGTAATTGACAATGCAATTTACTGCATGTGTGCTTTCTGTTCCCTGAACAGGAATGTTAAGGTGTAAAGCACCATATCTTCATTTCAGGTTGTTAAAAAAAAAAAAAAAGGATTAGTTGAGACTAATTTCCAATTAATTTGCAGTGGTTACAGGGGAACAAAACAATTGCACCTACTAATTAAAATTTAAAATATTCCAAAGTGTCATCTTTAGGTGTCTCTGGAATATATAATTTCCATTTTGGTTCACTGCTGAATCTGTAGCTCCTGTGAGCTTGACAGCTCTATTAATTTAAAGGCTCGGTAATACCTATTAGTACAAAACATGAAAAAAAATACCATTAATCATTTATTTTAATTTTGCAGCTCTGTCATTTTCTCAGTATGTTTTAAAATTATGATGACACCATAATGTGCACAAATCGACCTGGATAGAGGGGAAACGGATCACACTACTTAAGAAAGATACTGAAGTACATTATTAGTGCTTAATTAATGCCAAACTGATTAAATTTGATTGCATTTTAAACAAAAATATTTTAAAGATTTTTTTCTTGCCACATTATATTTTAAAAGCCATCCCAAAAGCTATGTTTATAATTAGACATAACTTTTTAAAGTTCTTCACTTTAATATATTCAATTTAAGTATAAATAAACCTAAATTGGTCTTTCAGTCTTTATGTTGAAATAGTCATTGTCCTCAGATTTAAAAGATTAACTTTATTTCGGCTAAAAGATAATAGTCTCTCATATTTATATTCTTTGATAGGAATTCCAAACCCAACCACATTCAATTTCCAAAAATATGTAAGGGCAAAAATTAAACAAGAAATGTGCCAAGCATGCAATACCTTATGCATTTATGTTGATGTGACTGAAGAAGATAAATATGCTACAAAGCAGTAAGGTTATATGCTCCTAATAGATCTTTAAGCTTTAAAGACTAGCTTCCAAGAGGACCAATACTCACACCTAGTTCAGAATTGAGTATTTTCCTCTAAGATGGCCAAAGTTAGAAGTAGTTGGTTAGTTGATGGGCATCATCAGATTTGATTTCTTCTAACAGGAATATGTCTCTGGGTGAATGCAAAGTATACCTGAACCTGACTTTTCTCTCATATTTGCTTTCTGATCAGACTTTATCTAGCTCTTCATTTTCTCTGATTTTGTGTATGAAAGTTAAAAAATAAAGCTAACATATTCTAAGCTTCTTGTTAAAAGGCAACAATATGTGTTATTAAAAAATTTAAAGAACTTCGCGGCCATCCTCAGCTACCTAGTGGGGCGCTCCGCAACTTTGTGAGACTCGGTTTCAAAATAAAGAATAAAAAATAGGGCTGGGGGTTTAGCTCAGAGGTAGATGCCCCTGAGTTCAATCCCCAGTACTGCAAAAAAAAAAAAAAAAAAAAAAAAAAAAATTTAAAGAGTGAGTCTTTTTATCCACCAATCAGAACTGGCCCAGTGTTTCATAGGTGGTCTCCCCATTTCAAGTAAAAATATGAAGTTAAAACTCCTTAATGAGAATAAATTGAATAGACCTCACTTAAAAATTTATTGGTTTTAGTTCCTTGAATGTTCAGAACATAGTTGTCATGTTTTATTTGAAGATACTTTAATTCAAATAATTTAATATATTAGATTGTAACATTATCATGATAATTTTATGGAATGAACAAAATGGATAGTATTAAATATGATATTCAAATGAATATGTAAGAACTAAGAAGAGAATACAGCTATTTTATTCAAGAATATGGTGATTCATTTCTTTAATACTTTAATGCTAATTTATAAAGCAATATATATAAATAAATAAATATATATATATATATACATATATATATGTATATATATATTTGTACTGGTACCAGGGGAATTCTACCTCCAAGTTACACCACTAGCCCTTTTTATTTTTTATTTTGAAATAGGGTCTCACTAAGTTGCTGAGGCTGTCCTCAAACCTGTGATTCTCCTGTCTCAACCCTCCAAGTACTGGGATTACAAGAGTGCACCAGCACACCTGGCTATATTAACAATATTAATGATGTTTACCAATAAAATACATTAATGTTCTGACATTTTGCCATAGAATGTTACAATGGAAAGAAAATAAAGTGAAACTAAACTACACATGATTTTTTAACTCAGTGCAAGTATACATTACTCAGTCTCACAAATATAAAATTTCAATAGTGATGTAAGGCCTGTGAATGAGTGGTTCATGGTGCTGTGAAATATTTTACAGATATTTTTCTTGCCATGTTATATTTTAAAAGCTATCCCAAATGTCATGTTCATATTAGGATTTAAATATATATGTATATTTCTTCACTTTAATATATTCAATTTAAATATAAATAAATCTAAATTGTTCTTGTGATTTTTATTTTGAAGCAGTCATTGTTTTCAATTTAGGTGCTGTGGTACAACAGTCCTATGAGAGAAGTTACATAATAGAAGAATTTGACCTAGTCAAAGGAGATCTAGGAAGTCTTTCAAAGGATCTGAGAACTAAAAGATGAGGAAAGAATAAGCCCAAAGGGAGGGATGAGTGTCCTATGGAGAGAAAACAGCCCAGTGTGGAAGAAGCACGATGTGTACAAGAATCTGGGAGAAAACATGATAGAGGTAGAAAGGAAGAAGGGAGATGTGGAGCCAAGCAGAGAATTTAGGATGAATCAGAGCAACAGGATTGCAAAGCTCAAAGGAAGGATTTTTATAATTCCTATAAGAGTTAAGTAGAACTAAAGAATTTTACTCAGCCATGAAAAACAAAATCATGCCATTTGCAGGAAAATGGATAGAACTCGAGAATATCATGCTAAGCAAGTACAGCCAGTTTCAAAAAATGAATAGATGTATGTTTTCTCTTATATGTGGAAGCTAGACAGATATTCAGAAATAAGGGCAACATCAGATAGATGAGCAAAGACTCCAGGGAAATGACTAAGGGGATTAGGAAAGGGAGACAAAGTCATAAAGAATGTAGTACTTGAAATGATTCTATGAATGTATACAAAACAACCAATTCCACTATCAATCACATGTGTGGGAAGTGATCCAGTAAGGAGGGCACCAAGAACTGTGTGTGTGCATTTGTCTAATACTGTATACCCCAATATAATATAAAATTGCAATGCATCAGATAAAAAATTATTTTTTTAAAGAAAGCTTTAAGCAGGAGAGTGATGTGAGCTGATTTGCTTGGTGACAAGACCATTACGGGTGAGGAGTAGATTGGCAGGAGAGCCAATGACCAGTTATAGGACTTCTGCAATTGGTCAGGGCTTAAATGATGGTAGTAGGAAAAATAAGAAGGTATAGAAAATATTGGAGGGATAAAATCAATCAGACCTATAAAGGTTAAGGAGTGTAAGAAAAAGATGATGTCCATGAAGGTTCCTGGTTCATCTTGAGCAACAACAAAAAAATGGAACAATTCCTTGCAATAGGAGAATTCAGAAATAATCTGGTAGTATTTTCTGTTTCAGTACTAGTTCAGCTGAATTGTACTCCCTAATCAATATCCTAAATGCATAGTTGAGAATGTTAATTATCATTATACCACACAATAGAATTTTTTATAGGTAAGCTATCAAAATCTGTAATTCAATTGGATTACAGTGTAATGCTTTAACATTGAGGGCAAAGTCTTTCATATCAGTGCTATAATGTTCCAAATACACAATGGTGTGGCTGAGTCTAGGAAATGGACTCTCTTGGTTTAAAAAAAAAAAAAATGCTTTCTGAGGGACAGCAAATGTCCCACGTTGATTTTATTCCCAACCTTCCCTTTGGGTAGAAGTAGAAGCTAGTATGTGGCAGGAATGCTGCCAGGTATTTCAGAAAGAAAGCAGATGGCCATAATATGCAATTTCCCAATACAACCCAAGGAATGCAGAGAGCTTTGTTATCTCAGATAAAAGAGGGATTAGCAAAATGTGTTTTCCATTGGGCCACACATATTACACACACAAACACACACACACACACACACACACACACACACACACACGACAGATAACATTAAATATATATATATGTATGCCATGTATAGTATTATTTAGTACTTGCAGTTGTCCTACAAACTAAATGCTATTGTCATACTCTTTTAGCAAATAGAGACTAAGGCACAAAAACATGACATTCTTTGGACAGGGTCCAATACCTGGCTAGTGGCCAAGGTGAAAATCAAACCTTTATCTTATGTCTCAGGTCCATGTCCTTAACTCCTGTGTGAGATGAAAAAGACCATCTAGAAAATTTATAAAATTCTATTTCATAAAATACTATTCATTAGAAAAAGTAAAACCTCAAGTTGTGAATATACTTTGGTTACAGTCAGAAAGAAGAAACTTTTGTGATTTGTTGTTGTTTTCATACTTGCTTTTAATCAGAGACTTGAAGATGCTACATGAAAAGATGAAGAGTTTTTGGGTGTAATTTCTCCAAAGAAACATGGGAATGATAAAATGCTTTCAAAATGCCTTTGACCTTTCCTGGCAACCAACTTAAACCCATGGAGATATTTTATAATGGAGAACAAACAAAATTTATATTTTAAAAGATATTTTAAATCCAGTTATGATTATTTCTCCTGCAATATGGCCAAATTGCCCATTACTTTCAGGAAAAATGTTTCTCTTTACCTTACATATTTAAAATTCCTGTTAACTTTATCAGCAAGGAAACCTCTCAACTTCATTTTTTAATGATTTTTGTTTTAAATCTTCACAGCAATTTCTCTGAAGTTGAGGCTAGATTAAAAATTTTAACATTAAACTTGGAAAATTCTATCCTTCTGGAAAATAATGGATATAATCATAAAGAAACTGAGAAGGGATTTTAGCAAATTGTTGTGTTTCATTGCTTTGCTTTTTTGGCAGTTACAGACTTGAAAAATTTAGCATGCACTTCATCCCTACTGTCATATGGCTTAGCTACATGCTTGAATTAAAAATGGTTTCCATTATTGGAAGGATATGATCTTATTCCAGAATCCAGCTAGGTAACTTTTAACATTCCAGATAATTGCTAAATTAAGCTCTCCCCACAAATATTCAATGACATTTATTTTGCTCTGAAAACCCCATTCATTTTTAAGGTAGCTGAATGAATTTAGCAATAATAAACTCTTAAAGAGAAGAAGCAAAGAAAGAAAATTTTGGCTCGATTCAGGGAGAATATTTTAAAAGAAAGATGCTACCCTCCAAGATATTTCTAAGATCTGCAATATTATTAAGCTCACACTATTTTCAGAGCAATGAGAATCAATTAAAGAGATTGTGCATGCAAGCCAAATTTGATCACTTGGTATATTAGCAAAGTTGAGTACTGTTAATATATATTCCAATTCATAATTTTCAAAAAATATATTCTGAATGGTAACACTTAGAGAAATGATAGACAGTAGAAAATCATTTTCACTTTTCTCCATCTTTTAGCTACTGACCCAATAAATCATAATTTTAAATTAAAATTCACGTCTTGCATTTGGTGTCTCATAATTTTAGATTTAAACATAACTACATCATGGGTCAGCAAATTGTGACCAATGGGTCAAATCTGGCTAGCTGCCTATTTTTCTATAGCCAAAAAGATAAGAATTATTTTCACATGGTTGAAAAATCAAAAGCAGAGTAATATTTCCTTATGTAAAAATTATATGAAATTCAAATTGTAGTTTTCATAAACAAAGTTTTATTGGAACATGGTCACGCTTATTTACATATAGTCTAAGGTGGCCATTGGTCTAGGTTGGCAATGTTGCATGGTCCAGGCAGAGACCACATAGCCTTCAAGGCCTAAAACACTTACCATTTGGCTCTTTACAGAAAGTGTTTTCCATCTCAGAATTACATGGATATCTACTTAAACATCCTGCAATGTCAAACTCTCAAATATAATTTCTTTATTTACGGTTAGGTTAAATGTTTTAATAGCTTCCATCTCTTAGATGCAGACTATTGTGACAGACCTCAGCATGCATATCTGGTCTAGATTAATACAATTTGAAGGTTTCACCCTATTTAATAAAAGAAGAATAGGCCACACTGAAGATAGATTTGAACTCTTTACATGGCATCACTTCTTTCTAGCTTTTCTCCTACCTCTCTGACTAATTGTACTTGTATCCTTCATAGGATAAGTTTTCCTATTTCATCCTTAAAAGCCAGTATTCCCTAGTTACAAACCTTAATATCTACTATTCATGTGTTCTATACTGTCCATCAGTAATCCCTTCTCAATGGATGTTATTATCATAAGCACATCACATACAAAGCTGCCTCAAGACCTGTTCTCCCATCTGAACGTCAGAATCACATATCCACAGACACTGAACCTCTTCTCCAGAATGTCACACTCAACACTGACTTCACCAAATTCCTGATTCTCGACCGCAAATGCTTTCCTTTCTGTACATCCTCTCACATGTAACAACTAAAGTCAAAAGCATGGAAATTATACTAAAATCTTTCCCTTTTCCAATACACCACAGATCAACTACCACATCTTTCTTAGCTCACTCATTTGCTTGGCTGAAGAACATTCTCAACTATGTTTTAAAGTGCACGTAAGAGGCACATTCTCTGGATCCTTTTGTGACTGACAATGTCTTCAATCTACCCTTGCATTTAATCATTACATTGTCTAAATATAGAATTCTAGTACAAAATTAACTTTTCCTCTGGGGTTTAATGTGTTTCTCCACTGTCTTCTAGCATTGATGTTTTTGAGATGCCTGATGCTCTGCTGGTTTTTATTTTTCATGCAATTGACCTGACATTTAGAATCTTCTTTTTTAACTCTTTGCATTTACATTTCACAATACTGTGTGGTTTAAGCTACTCAGGATAGGGACCCATATTTGTTGTTGAGAAAGAGAGAGAAGGTTTCCACAACAAAGGTGCAGAAGTGGAAATTAGCATAGAAGCCTGACAATCTTGAGAGGCGACATTCAAACCCAACTCTCACACTTACCAACTTGAATGGTGTTATGCGGGCTTCAGAACCTGAGTTGTTGAGGCTTCTACTGTAAAATAAGGATGTTGACACCTACCTCCTCCTAGGACTTCTGGAAGGATAAAATTAAATATTATAAAAAATTATAAAAATAATTTTATAACAGGTGTGTTAGTCACTGTGACAAAATACTTGAGAGAATCAATTTATAAAGAGGAAAAGATGATTTTTCCTCATGATTTAAGAAGTTTCAGTCCATAGTTGCTTGGCTCTGTTGCTTTGGTTCTGTAGTGACCACAATACATCATTGTGAGAGCACATGATGGGAAAGTGTTTTAGTGAGCTTTTCCATCACTGTGACCAAAATACCTGACAAACACAAGTGAGGAGTAGAAAGACTTATTTGGGGCTCATGATTTTAGTGAACAGCCCGTGATTGGGCCTGCTTCAAGGCAGAAATCTCTCAGTGGCAAGGCACAGCAGGAAAATCCACTTTCACAACTGCTAGGAAGCAGAGAATAGGGGGCCAGGGACAGATACTGGCTCCAAGACCATACTTCCTTGTAGGCTACTTCCTTCCACCGTATCCCAGCTCCAAACCTGGCTACATAGCCTAACACATGAGATTCTCTGGGGGTCATTTTATGTTCAAACTATAACATGAAGATCTGTTCACTTCCTAGCAGGAGAGAGAGAGAGAGAGAGAGAGAGAGAGAGAGAGAGAGAGAGAGAGAGAGAGAGAGAGAGAGAGAGAGAGAAAAAGTCTGTGGGCTCAATATCCCCTTTAATGGCATGCTCCCAATTATCTAACTTCCTTCTCCTAGGCCCCATCTCCTAAAGGTTCAACCACCTCTCAGTAGCATCATAGGCTGGGGATTAAGCTTTTAACATATGAGCCTTCAGAGTACATTCACAATCCCAACTATAGCAGCAGACATGAGAATCCCTAAAGAGAATAAGTCCACCTCTGTTCTAATCTTGTCAAAATACTCTGATAAGTCCTTAAATGGGGAGTTGTGGCCTCAAGAGAAAAGGTATTGAGCAATATCTTAACATGAGAAAGAGATATGATATCTTTGGTAATAAATAGTGATGGAAATATCTGATGTAGGATAAAGGGAACCAAGGGAAAAAAATAACTTAGCTTACCAATGAGCCAGGAGAAATACTGTCTTCACAACTAATCAGATAAGACTCACGTATCTTACCCCTTATTTTAATTGAGCTAAAGAGAGTTTGAAGAGAACGCTTAAACCTAATGTGCATAAACTTTGTTCATTGTGTGTCATAAGATATAAACCTCCTCTTCTATTCATTTTATGAAAACATACTTCGAATCTACATTCTTCAATATTTTTTTATGTGAGTGGAGTTCTGCTGAGGCTGACTCCATGAGATGGTTGAAACAGATATCTGAATAATGTGTAAAACATTTAGAAGCTCAGAACAAAGTAAGAGCAAAATAAATCTGATTTTGTTCTTGCTATTTTTATGATTTTTAATTGAGAAATAATAATTGCTTATATTTATGCTATTATTATTATTATTTTTTTTGGTACTGGGGATTGAACTCAGGGGCACTCTACCTCCGAGCTACACCCCTAGCCCTATTTTTAATCTTTATTTTGAAACCGAGTCTCACTAAGTTGCAGAGTGCCTCACTAGGTAGCTGAGGTTGGCCGCGAACCCGGATCCTCCGGTCTCAGCCTCCCAAATGCTGGGATTACAAGTGTGCGCCACCATGCCTGGCTTGCTATTATTCTTAATATTGCAATTACAAGATAAAGCTATCATACTATGCAACCATCACAGTGTAATAAAAACAAGAAAACCATGCGTTGTAATAATTGGTCTCTTTTTATGAATACATCTTTATTTCCTATTGAATAATTATAAAATTGAAGCCAAATTTTTGCATCTTCAAATTTTTAGATGTGGCCAATATTAATTTGAAATAGAAAGAGTCATGAGAAAGCCGCAGCTTTCTTCTGAGACTATTGCTTTCCAAAAGACTGAGTGATCAATAGAAATAGTTTTGATAGTACCATTCCATTGATGACAATACTTATCTTGCATTTTCAAAGCAGTGTTCTACTTTCATCCAAAAATTCCACCTTCTTTTTTAATGGAATAGTTTTTACTTTTGTTCAAATATATAAAAACATGCATTTCACTGATGAGAGAATGTATTCAAAGAAACTATCATTTCTATAAGCAACAGACAAAACCAATGTGGGTTTAATTTTTTAAGGAAATAAAATTAGATTTTTAAAAAGAGTTGTATACTTTGACTATAGTAGAAGTTAAACCAAGAAGAAGTTTATGAATAATTGTAAAAATAGTACAGACTGTTATACTTTTAAAACTGAACACTAGAATGGTACACTAATCAATAATATGATCTATTTTATTGTCCCATTCTGAAAGAAATACTGTGCTATTCTTAACGAAATGAGAACCCATGATTTAATGTTAAAAAAATATCCAATGTATGGATACTCATGATCAAACAAAATTGAAATACCTTAATAACACAAACAGAATCTCATAGGTGATAATTATGTGGCATTTTGGCTATACTTTGACCATAAATTGATGCTTTTTTTGCATAAGTGACAAGAAAAATAAATTTCTTCTGGTCTGAACAATAATTTGGTAGTAGTTATCTCATTTTTCTGAAGTGCCCTAATATGACTTTATTCTCTAAATGATTTAGTCCAGTAACTGTGAATCAGGAATCTGTCTTCTTATTTTATTTGCCATTTCATTTAAATCTAATGTTATCATATAAGTAGTATGTGATAAGTGCTTCCCCAGATACTCTTTTAAAAATGACATTTTATGTAAAATGGTTCATTTACATTGAATGCCTTTGTTTATCCTCCTATTTTCAGCAAGTATAACATTATTAGTATAAATTTCTCTTTTCTTCTATACTATTATTTGGGGAGGCCAAGATTATGTGTTGTCTATTTTCTCTAAGTTCCTGGTATAATGTTTGAAGTAAAGTAGGGACTGAAAAATTTTTATGCGTGAATAAATGATGACTAATACTATAATAGATCCAGTGTAAAGCTAGAATTCAGAGGAGTTTAAAAATCAATGGCTTAAGATTAAGTGTAATATAAAATTGAATTATAAAGAGGGAAAATTTGGTAGAGACCATTTTCACTCTACATAGATAGGTATATTTTGGACATCTTGGCTATCTGGCTATCAATTCTCCAGTTCTTAAGTTAACAAAAATATAATAAAGTTCAATATCCAGAGATATGGGGGCTGGCTTAGCCTCGTGGCCTTCTACAAGTGCAATTTATTTTTACAGTAAAAAGAAGAGCACTAAATCCTTCCAGTATAACCTGATACGAACAGACTTAAGTAAAGTTGTCATTTTTTCAAGGTTTTGCCCATACTTCTGTCTTTCTAGACTCTGAAGTAAGTTTTCATTTGCCAAAAGCCCTACTGCCGATTTTAATGATCCTGTCCACGTGACAAACTATTTTTTTTTTATGTTTCATTGCTATTAGTGAATGACAAGTGAAGGATATTCATTTTTAACTTGAAAATGTCAGCTATGCACTTTAAGAGATATATTTTTGCAGCTTTTAATGAGGTGGTGTTTCTTTTTGAAAGAAAATACTCATCTCTGAGAGGGATGCTGTGCAGGTGACAACTGATATTTAATAAGCGATGATTCTTGTATTAGTCTCAGTATGCTAAAGAAAATGTCTCAGATTGCTTTTGAAAAACTCTTAGCATCACTAGCCCAAAGGCAAGATGTGACCTTTTTATTACATAATGAGAATCATTTATTATCTTACAATGTATCTTACAGTCACAGACAAAATGCCACTTTGATAATTGCTTTCAATTAGCTTTGAGCATAGCATATATTCACAAAATGTCTTCTCTAATTTAGAGTTGAATTAGAGAAAATTGCAGACATAATCTACTTTAAGGTTGTCTCATTTAAGGTGATTCGTAGTTTTATATTAAAGAAATCAAAACGAGTAGCTTTAGAACAGTCTCTCCAAGTGTTTTAAGCAGGCTTCTCAATATTTGATTCTATTCTATTACCAATTAATTAGCAAATTAGAAAGCTAGTTCATCATTTCTGACCTTTTATGCATGTTAACTTTTGACTTTCATTCTTAATGACTGTTTTGAAATTAAGCCTTACAGTTCATGTTGAAAGAGAGAAACAATCTGATTAGCAAGATAAATAAGGCTTACCCGATACTAAGTACATCTTAATGTGGGGCCATAACTGGGACTCTGGATACTGTAATGGTGCATCTTTTCCTGCTTTCAATAAATAAAACATAACTAATGGTCAAGAAATTATACTAGATAATCATGTGGTCTAAATAAGGAATTTGGGGCTATTACAACTGAAGTTAGAGTTAATGTGATATTTTAAAAGTGAATTCAGTCAAGTTTTTTGTTAGTATCTGTATTTTTTGTTAGTATCTTTAGCATTGGAATATTTATTGAATGTATGTCCTTATCACTCTTGGAAATGTTTTTTAAATAATAAAACTCTGAAACTGCATTTTACCTTTGTGGCGTTTCAGTAATTCATGAAATATTTTTAACTTTAACAGAGTTTCTCAGAAATTGATATTTTGTCTACAGATTAATCTTTTTTTCTCTCTCCCCTTTCTCTTTTTCCTAGATAAAAATTACACACAAGAACCAAGCCCCAATGCTGATGGGCCCTCCTCCTAAAACCGGGTTGTTCTGCTCCCTCGTCAAAAGAACAAGAAACCGAAGCAAGGAATAAGCCTGTATTGTTTCATTCTTAGAAATATAATTAGCATAATTGGGCCATGGAACACTTATGCTGGAAATCTTTGAACCATTTTGTCTCCTGCTCATGTAAAATCATGGAATTGATTTAAGAGTTTTTGTTAATGAGCTAATGTAAAATTCAGCTATAAGAAAATTTATTGTCTGTTTTTATAGGCACCTTTGCATGAAGAAAACAGAAGTTTACATGAAGTGATACTGCATATTTTTGTTGCATGCATTCCCATAGGTTTTTATTTCTCCCATCCACATCTTACCCAATTTCCATTTACTAACCTGTGAGAAAAACCTGAGAAACATAAAAAAGGAAATATCATGGGAAATGTGATTCTTAATGTGATTCCACTTATTCCTAAGCAATCATCAGTAATGCTACAATGATCATAATTGCAGATTGCTATACTTTTCCCTTTTAGAATCAGTGTATCAATGCTTTTTGACCTATGACTTGAGGAGAAACTTTTAACTTAAAGATTTTATTAAATAGTTGTCTATGATACCTTGCTATATCTGAACAGTTTTCTTCAAGATCCTAAATTTTCTGAGTGGAACTTTAAATATCAGGTGTAAGATTTTTTGTCCTGAAAAATAGAATATGTTTTTTATTTTGTTTGGCTTGGTTTTTAATTCCTTCCCCCCCAAAAAAAGGGAGTGAAAATATGTTACTTGGGAGTAAAGTGTGGTAATATGACAAGCTTTATTCCCTTCTGCATGAGAATCTAAAAGAAACTTCACAATCACACCAGTAACCAAACAGATATTTTAATTTTAAGCTGTGTGCCTAATTAATGTTTCCCACCAAAGATTCAGAAAAAGATGGCTGAGAAAATACAGAATTAAGCATTGTGGAACTAACTTACAATTGTTATGATTGGGTTTGTGTTACCTAAAATAATGAAAGAGAGTGAGTTACCCATTTATTATGATCAAAATTCTTACCTTTCATTGATGATTGGTCATACAACACAAACAAAGCTCAATAGCCAACGCCTTATTTTAGTCCTTTATAAATATACAAACCTGTAGTTTTTAATGGATCAGTTAAGTGCACTTGAAGAAAGAATAGTTGTCAGTTCCCTTCTAGTATAAATTGGTACTTACAGTGATTTTGAGCTTGTGGGAGCAAATCACGCATGCTATTAGCCCTACCACTCACCCACTCCACTCCCACCCCTGTGACATTTCAAATGTTTACTTAGAAATATGTAATGGCCTAGATCACTAGTTGTGTTCATGGCAGAGTTGGATTCTTTGATTATATTTAAAGAAATCATGGAATTACTTCTTTCCTTAGCATTTCATTAAGCCTGCAGTATAATATGAAATATTTCTGAGCAGTCTTGGTGTTGTTCATACATATTGACCTGCATCTCATCATTGCATGTTTTATGTTTTCAAACATGCCATACTGAAAGTAAGTGCTTGAAATGCATGATTTATTAGTTTTTCTCTCCACTCTGTATTAAAGTGCCAATGATTTATCAGTTCTATTTTCCTATTGATTCATTCATCTTTGAATAACAAATAGCATTTAGTGATTCTGTTAAACACAATCCTGTGCATGGATTTATGGATTTCAAGTAAAATTGCTATAATTTTAGTTCTTTGGTTTGAAAACTCAACTGAATGCTGCTGTATCAAATAGCTACTCTCAAGCAATGTGCTGTAATGGAAGATTATGTATAAAGCATATTCTTTTAGTGTTCCAGGAACATTGTATGGTAAATATCAACCAACAATAAGTTTAATTGCTTTAAAGATAAAAGCTTTTGAATAAAATTAAGACACAATTTAGCATTCCCAGGAAAAGTATGATTACCATTGCAAATTTAGTACACCAATCATGTACTGTATTATGATAATAATAAAAAGTTATTTGATAGAACAGTAATCTAGACCAAAAGGAATCTCAAAACAGTAGCAAATGAATTACTGAAATAATGTTACATAACACACACACATTGATTTTGTGTATCTATGGTTACAGGTAGTAAATATTTTCACATGAATTGACAAAATTTTCTACAATGGGCAGGCAAGCTTTGTGTCAAAAAAGTATTTTGAAGCTGCAAATTATTTTATGTCCAGTACAACATACAATAATTTCTTGGCTATCTTTTCTAGTAGTATATAGTTTGAAGACAGCAACAGTTTGTGAATCACTCTGAACAATCTGTGCCTGGGAAGGCTGTTGGGTAGACAGTGAGTTGAGACAAATTAACAGCCTGCCAATACGATTTCAATAGTCGAAATAATGGGATGCAGCTTCACGTCAGTTAGCTATGAACTATAATCAGTGCTAATAGCAGTTACTCACATTTCCAGTTAGATTCATTGGTACCACTAATAAATGTTCAAATATGAATCAAATTTGACTTTTCTCAACTCATTTTCTAAAGATACTGATGTGCTTGCCCTTCAAGTATGCTACTCCTGGGGTTTTGAAAGTAGTTTTTAAAACTCTACTTGATGGTTTTGAAATTAGGGAAGATATTCTTTCTTTTTTTTAATGACAGCTTCCTATGAAGAATATATATTTTAAGGAAAATTCTAAATGGAAAGTTCTAGGGCATATTAAAATACAGAATAACTAATGTTAGCTTTACAAAATGGAAACTTTTCTTCTGTATGTGTGGGGGAGTGTTTGAGTTGTTGAGTCAACTTCTTTTAAATATAGTAGACATAGTGATATAAAGTTTTAAGTGATTGAAGCTCTTATGTGAAAATTAATACTGTATTAACTTATGGGGGTGAGAGAAAAAGGGGGAAAAAAAGATAAGTACACTGCTAAACACTGCCATATACTAGTGCTAACACTAAGTAGGTAAACACAGATTCCAGAATAAACATACTCACACTTTTAAGAAATAAAAATTGATCTATCTATGTAAAATCAGAAGTTTTAAAGGTCACATATGTGTTTTTCCACTTTCATGAGTCTATTATGTGTATTTAATGTGAAAGAACTGGTTCATTTTTTGTGATGGAAGGAGATATCTCCTAGGAAATGGAAAATGATAACATTGTAAAAGAGTTTTTATTTTTAAAACAGGTCATGTGATCATAGCCAAAGTAAAACAAAAGGCTCAGATCTTTAGTGTAGTCTACTGCAGGTAAATATATAAATCCAGTGATGGCTAATGTATCACATACATGTTTCCACATTTTGTTCTGTTTTTCAGGGGTGTAGAGAACAATTACAATTTTCAAAGAAGATCTGTTTTGAATCTTAGACTCTATGCAACTTGAATGAAATAAGACTATTAGATGGTTCCATCACTTTTTGTGTTAGTGTTTGTTTTGATTTTAAAAAAGGAAAGTGGATTTCTCATGGCACATATAACACCAATGCATAAGCTTATTGTATTTGATCTTATTAAAAGATCAAACCCTGTGATATACATTGAGGATGTAAATTTAAGAAAATAAATTAATGAAAACTTGCAAAAGAGCTTTTATTTTGTGAGAGACAGAAATCACCTCTTAAGAGTCCCAACTGAATTGTATTATATTTAAATAAAGTTTGAGTAAATTCACATTTGAAAGTTTCTATACATTCTTATTGTGTTTAAAATATAGAATTCATTTAATTACAGTATCTTAATTATTTTCTCAGAAAGTGTTATATAAAATTCCTGCTTTTTGAAATAAAAATGTTAACCACTCTCTTACGTGTCATTCCTCACTGCCATTTGGACCAAATTTTCCTCTGTAAATGAACTGTTCCAGCAGTTTGGTAGTCAACCTACACCAGTGAATATCCACTAGGGGTACTGGGACAGCCATCGCGCCTTTTATGAGGAAGAAAGGAGTCTGTATAATTTGGGATTGAATTCCACATCTTTAAGAACCAAGCCATTCAACTTTATAGTTCTTTATGTCCCAAGTTGCTGCTATAAATATTATCATGGAAATTTCATCAATTCTGGGAAAGCCAATGACAGAATTGTAGGGACTTGAACTTTCAGAATGAAATTTATTTCTAATTTCATTCCTTTTAAAAGACTTCAAGAAATATCTCTTGGGCATTGACTGTGTAAAAGATATTTTGAAAAGGGTCTGCAGCAATTTTTCTTTTTAAGGACACAATCTCTTCCCCAAACTGCTTTACATCTCTTAAAAGAGTCAGGTATATTAATGACTATATTATGTGATTGAATAAGGTAAGAACCAATATAAGTAAAATGTGATACATGCTCAACAGAGAAAAAGATGATTTATGAAATAATTCAAAGGGCATCTACAGAAAAGTAAATCTGAAAATGCTGTTTTGAAATTTTAGAATTTTACATAGGGAAAAAAGCAAAATTAAGGAAATTCAAAATAAGAGAACATGAGAGCATGGGACTCAGAAATCAAGTTCTGGATGCTTCGTTGTCTCAACTCATATAAATGTTAAGGAATTTATACATGGAGCATTTGGACAGTGCTTTCACTTAACATTATTAGGAAAAGAAGGGGCATGAGAGAAAGGGAGAGAAAGAGAGGACAATACAGATAAATAAGGGTCAGAAGAAAAAAGAATAAAGCCCAATTCCCAACTAGGATTCATTTCCTACAAGAAAGAATAACAAGTAAATAACTTTTTAGTATTCAACAAGTAAATAACTTTTTAGTATTCTTATTTAAAAAGCTTCAAAGCAATATCTAGCCATTCCACATTTCGAGGGAATTGTGATGAGATGATATTTTTAAAATTTATATGACTTTCTAACATAATAACTAAAATGATGGACAATATGGATTTCAAAATATGTTCCTACTAAATGTATAAAAATTAAGAAAAGTACATACCAAATGACACTAGTTAAACATTCATAGTAGAATAAGTCCTCCTGACAACTAAAAACTGGTGTCAGAGTCACTAGCAAGTCTGTAAAAGCGCTCTCTCTCTCTCTCTCTTTCTCTCTCTCTCTTTCTTTCTCTCGCTCTCTCTTTTCCTCCTTTTTTCTTTCCAAACATTTAACACCTATAATCAGTTGATCTTAGAAAAAAATTGTGATTTAAATTGTATCCATTATAATCATAATTCTCCTTAAATTATTAGGAACTTTAAGACCACCTACTCCTAAAAGCCCTACCTTCAGAGGCACTTTGTTTGGGTCCTCTCCTGCTCCACCCACCCAACCACAGAACTCTGCAGAGCTTCCTCTGTTTCTGTTCTGATACCCACCCAGGTGTGGCAGGCTCTGAGTGAGAACCATCAGGAGAGAGCAGGTGTCTACATCTCATTACACCTCCATGTCACACACTCATACCTGTGCTCCTTGCCTCTGCTCAGACACCAACAGAGCAGTCAGCAGACCTCACCTGCCAGCTAGTCCTTCCCCAGAGCTGCCCTCTCAAAATTTATGGTGGAAACTGCAAAATCTATACACTGTATGGACTTTGGATTGCGAGAAAGCACAGGATGTGTGGGTGTGCGGGAGTGGTGGGAAGCCACCCTGGTGTAAGTGACCACAATCCAAAGAGCCACAGAAAGGAGGTGGTCATGGTTAGAGGAGGCCAGTGGAGCAGTTTGGAATTAGGGATTGCCCTTCCTATGCATCCTCCACTGCACCGTCCCGATGAATGGCCAAGTTTGTTAAAACCCACTCGAATCTTACCCATCATAGGCATTATCAATGTTAATTTTATCAATAAAAGTAGAAGCTGATACTTATACAGTGCCTGCTCTGTTCCAGACACAATTGTACGTATAAATGAACTCATTTAAGTTTTTGTAATTAATACCATCGCCATTTCACACATCAGAAAATGGAGACACATGTTATTTAAAATTTCTGTAACAGAGTCATGAATGGAGCCCAGAAATATACAATCAACTTCTCATAATCACCAAGCTACACTGCCTCTTGCCTGGCCTGAAGGATTGGGTTCAATGCAGTTAAATATAATTTGATAAACTATTTTCAAGACTTAAATTATAATAAAGAGACTAAATAAATAAAAATTTCATAAGAAAAAATATGAATCATATCATTGATGTTAAGAGAACATTATTGAAACCCAAAGTTGCCTAATGAATATACATTAAATAGGAAAGTTGTTAGAGAAGAGTTCAGCGGTGTTCTTATGACAAATATGGTTCAGAGGCAAAGTTCATCTACTAACAACCATAGCCAATGAAAGATCACTTTAGTTGCTTCCAAAACTCAACAGGTCATTTGAAAATCATTAAAAGAATCCCATAACTTACTAGTACTAAAATGTACATGATTTGAAGAGTAAATAGATCGATAATTTTACTTTAAGAATTAAAGGAAAAAAAAGTTGTTTTTTTTTTTTTTTTTGCAATACTGGGGATTGAACTCAAGGACATTCTACCTCTGAGCCATACCTCCAGCCCTATTTTTATTCTTTATTTTGAAACAGGGTCTCACTAAGTTGCAGAGTGCCTCACTAGGTAGCTGAGGCTGGCAGAAAACCCGGATCCTCCGGTCTCAGCCTCCCAAATTCTGGGATTACAAGTGTGTGCCACCACGCCGGGCTCTAAAGTAAATTTTAAAACACTTTTGACTCATAGATGATTTATATTTCATAAGAAGGACTCTAGACGAAGGAGAAGAAACCTTAGATGAGCAAAGAAGGTGACTTAAGGGAAGGTGATGGGGGGGAGGGAAACACCCTAAATGCATATGATGTACTTTCACAAACATCAAAGTCAATCAGTAAAATTAACATGAGAAGGAGAGATGAGGGAGGGAATAGGGCAGGAATTGGGAAGGGTTAAATGAGAAATGTGTGCATGTATACCTCTACCAGCTTATACCTAACAAACATGTATGATTACAATGTACCAATTAATAAAAAAAAAAAAATTTCTGCATATTTCAAATTTCAGCTCTGACACATTGGCTTCTCTATCTCCACTAATCAGGATCATTAAATAATGATCCTGGTATCACTCCTTCTTCAACTTTCATTTCTTATTCTATATATGTGTATATATATATATATATTCTTATTCTATATATATATATTCTATTCTATTCTTATTCTATATATAGACATATATATCCTTATATTTTTTGAATAAATATTACTAATTTTGTGGTTTTAAGTATTTTTATAAAAATTGGGTGTTGTGGTTTATGCCTGTAATCCCAGTACTTGGGAGGCTGAGACAGAAGGATCACAGATTCAAGGCCAGCCTCAGCAACTTAGCAAGGCCCTCAGAAACTTTGCAAGACCCTGTTTCAAAAAAAAAAAAAATAGGGCTGGAAGTATAGCTCAGAGGTAGAATTTCCCAGTGTTCAATATCCTATATATGTGTGTGTGTGTGTGTGTGTGTGTGTGTGTGTGTGTGTGTGTGTGTGTATAGGTATACATATACTGCATATATATATACATAGCTATACATATACTACATATTCCTATATACCTAGAAGTTCCCAAATATATATCTCTAATGCAACCTATATTTTTGCTGCCTATTCCTAAATCTTTACCTGAATGCCCAGTAGGCATATTAAACTAAAAAGTTCCACAATAAAACTCCCCTTAGCCATTAGTATGAACCTGCTCCATCTCCTCAACGATTTTGTCAGTGAAGTTTCCTGATACCCACTTAGTGACTCAAGTCAGAATCCCAGGGAAACCCTCAATCACACCTTTTCGATTCCCATGTGTATCAATCTCATCTATTCTACCATCTTAATATTTACAAGTCCTTTCCCTCCTCCCACCCACATTGTCTTTGTTCAGACCTCCATCAGTTCCTGCCTAAATTACAGCTACTCTTTGCAGGAGTTCCTCTAAAATTGGGGTACATATCAGTGTGGCAGGAGGTAAGGTGACTATATTCTTAGATCTAAGATCTACTTAGGATTTGGAGAAATTTAATTTTTACCAAAGATTTGGAAAAAATAAATTTTATGAAAAAACAAACACAAATCCATAAACATGTTTCTGATGAACAATGAAAGTAGGAGGAATTAAAGTAAAACTATAGGTTACATTTAAGTTATTCCCTCAAGCTCAACAATTCATGCAGTCAGTACTTTGAAATATGCTTTGGGATAAACAATGACAGGCACTCAAATCTTTGCCACAACCTTGATCTCATTTCCAAGCTGCAGAAGAATCTACCTGCTTACTTGTTTCTTTCTTCAAATATTCCAAAGGTATCACACATTCACCATGCCTAACCATTGACTCACGCCTACCCAATCTCAGGTAACAACTGTTCTCCTGTCTGTATTTGCTTTTTCACTTAATAAAAATGTATTAGACAGAATTTTCACATCTACACTCTAAAGACCTGACCATATACTTAAAAGATTTATTTGCTTACAATTTAGTGATTTTGAGTTCAGTCCATATGAGGCTGAGGACCACAGATCTCAGGGCATAGCAGTGGGAAGCCCTTCCTTTAAAATCTGGGAGAAAGTCTCATGAGCCCCTCTTTTCAGCAAAGCCAGCATTATGTGAGTGGCAAGCTCCACTGCCAGCAGGAAAGGTAGTCATGATCTCTTTAACCACAGTTGCTGAGCCCATTTAATCACAGCCACCGGGCCTATTCCATCCAGGCTACAGTCGGGCCCACATCCATCTGGGCAGCTGCTGGCCCCACCTCCTTCGCTGCTTCCATCGTGGCCACTGCCTCTGCTTTCCATTCTAACACCACCTCTCAGGACCCTCACTTTATGTATGCCTTTCCGGCCAAACTCCAAATCTATAAAGTCTCTCTGCTTTACTTTCCACTCCCAAAATTCAGTGCACAATTTGCTGAACATGGACATCAATATCCATAATAGAGCTTGGATATTTTGCTGTCTTGAGATTTCCTCCATCCGTTTAATTAGTCCATCATCTTTAAATTCAACCTCACACAAGTTTCAGGACAAGGGCAAAATGCAGATAAGTTCTTAGCCAAAGTTGAACACACATGACCTCTACTCCATTTTCCTACGGAGTCTTCTTTGCCATCCAAAATGTCCTGAGCATAGTCTCTGCCATCCACTTTTCCAGCCACATTCTGGCCCTTCCAATTTCCTTTCACAAAACAGTTCCAAAGAGGCCGGGCATGGTGGTGCATGCTTGTAATCCCAGCATTTGGGAGGCTGAGACCATAGGATCACAGGTTCTCAGCCAGCCTCAGCTACCTAGTGAGGCCCTCCACAACTTAGCGAGACCCTGTTTCAAAATAAAGAATAAAAAATAGGACTGGGGATGTAGCTCGGAGGTAGAATACCCCTGAGTTCAATCCCCAGTACCACAAAAAAAAAAAAAAAAAAAAAAAAAAAAAGTTCCAAATATAGCCATGATCCTACTGCTCTAGTACCAATTTCTGTATTAGTCCACATTTTCACAGATGTAATCTAAAGGCCGGACCATATTACTTAGAGGAAAGAAGATTGACTTGTTCACAGTTTCCTTAGAAGTTCAGGTTCTGCCCATGTGAGGCCGGGGACTCTGGATCTCAGGGCATGGCGTCAGGAAGTGGAAAGAGTGAGAGCGCAGGCTTCGCTCCTCCCATCATGGAGGCTGAAGCAAGAGAGATCAGAGGGAGGAGGATCCATACACAGTCCCTCAAGGCTGCAACCCCAGGGACCACCTTCCCCAGCTGTCCCCGACTGGCCTTGGCCATCACCCCAGTAAGTCCATTACAATGGGTTTATCCACTCCGGAGATTACAATGAAGCCCCACTTCTAACATTGCCACCCCATGTACATGGAGGCCGGGGGACACACCAAATCTAAACCTTTATAAAAAGCATGACACAGTCTTTCATATCAAATCAGTCATCAACCTTTTTCTGTTTCATTTACTTCACATTCATCTTCTGCTTCACCCCCCAGTGCTATGATCTAACTTTGTTCTTTCTTTTTTTTTTTTTTTTTTTATTGGAACTCTTTTAAAATTCTGCCTAACTGATGTACCTGTTCTCAGTATTTTCCTTTTCCAATTGATCTTATCAGGTGATGAAAGAACATTTTCTAAAACATTAATGTTATGCCATTTATCTGGTCAAAACGCTGACTGGTTCTCCATAACCTACTACAAAATCTAAATTATTAGCTGAATAACCAAGGCCTTTGATGGTCTACTCCATGCCAAGCCTATATAGTTTGAACTGCTGTTCTACCCCTAACACCACAACAAGAAATGCTGATTCATCTTCTAGTGGCCAAGAAAACACTAGATCAGATTTTTAAAAAATAAGTCTTGGTGGTTAAGCAAACAAAAAGAAAAGTCTATTTCTTATTCACATCATATTTCTTCATGAATTAGAGTTTATGATGATGTCAGTTTAAGCCTCTACATTACCCCAGAAGGGAGGAGGATGTGCATAAAAACTACAGCCTCTTGTTCCATTAGCCAGAACCAGTCACAGCAGAACCCACTCACATGGCCCATGCTTAAATAAAAGTAGTATGGAAAGTCTAGGTTTCTGTGTGTCCAAAAACAAATAAAAAAAGGAAGTTAAAAGAATATTTTATGAACACTACATTGTACCCATCGTAGTACTTGCATCCTACTTTTAGTTTTGTGAAAACAATGCCCCCCTGTTCTATTAACCTGCCCCTTATTTAATCATGTGCATAGATGAAAATAGATTAAATATCTTGGAAATACAGTACAATTGGGGGAGGAAAGAGAATGTATCATTTTGAGTCAAGATAGGAATAGCTAGTAACATATCTGTTTGTCTTTTTTTTTTAATGTGGTTAAAAAGCAAAAAAAAAAAAGAAAAAAAACAGGTCAAAATTGAAAGGAATGGGACAGTATTAAACCATATTAGCAATTTGACTTCTGGAGAGTTACTTAAAAACACTAGTGTTCACTATATAAAAAAAAGAAAGCAAAAAAAAAAAAGATCAAAATTGAAAGGAATGGGACAGTATTAAACCATATTAGCAATTTGACTTCTGGAGAGTTACTTAAAAACACTAGTGTTCATTATATAAAATAGAAAAAACAAAACTTTTCCTTTAAGATTTCTATTAATTAGCATGCCCATGTTAAATGTTACAATAACGCCTGCTACAAAGCAATTGCTGAAAGACTGGAGCTATTCTGCACAATACTCTGATAATTGTTGCTATCATTATTATCATATAGCTCAATGGGAAAAGCAACACCTTGTCCTTTTCCCAAGTAATGAAGATTCCATTTCAAGTAGTCTAGAATAAAACTTTTCATATACTGTGTGGTAATGTTTTGATGGCAAAGTGCCAACTGCAAAGTTAAAATTTTGAAACAACAACAAAAACCCTGAAAATATGCATGTCTCAACACCTTTTAGGGCTTCTTTCTAATATCAGAAGGTACTTAGGGTTCTCCACATATTCTAAGACCTTCCTTCCTCTATAGCTTATCTCTTACTATTCCTTCTTCCTCTTGCTTTCTGTTCTTCAACCACATTAGTTTCTTCCAAGACCTAAAATATACCTCCATATAGGGCTGTTTTGCATAATCTATTTATGTAGAAAAAGAGGGAAGAAAAAAAATGTTCTAAGCAAAGCAGACAGCCTATACTTTCTGATATCTAAAATATCACTTTCTCGCTAAAAATTTTTCTGGGCTTGATGTCATTAAACTGTTGGAGGTACTGACATTGAAACTGCAGTTATTGGAACCACAATTTTGCCACCAATGTGTAGGAATTTAGGAACACAAATGTATACTGCTGTTACTCAACAGATGCTACTGGAACCACAGTCTTAGGTAGCAATCATCTCTGTTATTACTCTACTGGCAGTCACAAACCAGGAGCAGGGGGGAAAATTCTATGCCTTTTGTGTCCAAGCCTCCTGAGAGGAAGACAGATGAAGTCATTTAAGAAATGTAGTTTTCTGCCTTCCAACCCTGTAGGTTCAAAACAGAGGAAGTGTGGAATGATAACCAACAGATAATCTGAAAAATTCCTACTATATATTCTCATAGTATTATATATCTTAACTTCAAGACAGTTATCATTGCTACAGTCTTGAACACTTGTGGGGTTTTGTTTTTGTGTGTGCGTGTGGTATTGGGATTGAACTCAGGGGTATTCTACCTCCGAGCTATACCCCAGCCCTATTTTTTATTCTTTTATTTTAAAACAGGGTCTCACTAAGTTGCAGAGTGCCTCACTAGGTAGCTGAGGCTGGCCGCAAACCTGTATCCTCTGGTCTCAGCCTCCCGAATGCTGGGATTACAAGAGTGCGTGCGCCACCACACCCAGCTTTTTGTTGTTGTTGTTGTTGTTTTGGCGGTACTGGAGATTGAACCCAGGGGCATTCTACCTCAGGGCTACAACCCCCCAGCCTTATTTTTTTATTCTTTATTTTGAAACAGGGTCTCACTAAGTTGCAAAGGGCCTCACTGAGTAACTGAGGCTGGCGGTGAACACGAATCCTCCCATCTCGGCCTCTCAAGTACTGGGATTACAAGCGTGTGCCACCATGGCTGGTTTGTGTATTTTTAATTAATATATCTCTCAGAGGAATAGATTCTTCCTAAAAATAGTGGAAATTATCTCATATTTGTTTATAATTATTCAACAATTAACACAAAATCTGACTTATAGTGGACATGCAATAAATATTCAACAAGGATATGAGTGAATGATATGATATGATTAATTGTAAGGTATCATAGTTATTTAATAAAAATAATTATTAATATGCTATTATATTCTTTTTTGTCTATGTGTGCTACTAGGGATGGAACCCAGGAGTCTTCTATGTCTGGGCTACACCCCCATCCCTATTTATTTTTTATTTGGAAACAGGGTCTCACTAAGTTTCTGAGAGCCTCACTAAATTGCTGAAGCTGATGGCAAACCTGTGATCCTCCTGTCTCAGTCTCCCAAGTACTGAGATTACAGGCACGTGGCACCAGGCCTGGCTATGCTGTTACATTCTGAAAAATGGCTAGATACTGAATAAGGTGAATTATCAGTTTTTTATATAAATGTGAATAGTTCTTATATGCTAATGTGTCTTTACTCCTTTGCATTAGAATAGTCTATTTTGAGTGAGTGAGAAAAGTACAGGAATTATAGGAATACGCATCAACGCCATCTTATCAAAACCACAGTTCTGCCTGGGCACAGTCCCAGGAAATGGGAGGCTGAGACAGGAGGATCGCCAGTTCAAGGCGAGCCTCAGCAACTTAGTGAGATCCTGTCTCAAAATAAAAGAAATAAACAATTAAAAAGGGCTGGGGATGCAGCTCAGTGGTAGACCGCCTCTCAGTTCAATCCCCAGTACCAAGGAGGTGGAGGGTAAACGCAGTTCTGAGTCAGTATTAGGTGTGTGGTAGTGAGGAATTAACCACCAAATCCATGGAAGAGGGTGTTGGATTTGAATAAGAGTTGACATTGAAGTCTACAGGGGATTCCCAGACCTCTGCCCTCGTATTGCATTTACCCTCTTTTTTTGCTGGCAATCTTGGAAAGCGCATTGTTTTTAATATCTAGTTGTTCAGTAGAGAACTTATTAATGCATTCAAAGCTTGTTTCACTGGATCTAGTCATTAAACAAATTATGACTTATAAGGGAATTGGTAAAAAAAAAATGGATAAAACAGGAGTTTAAAGCACTTAGCAGCATATAAAGAGCTACAGATGGGCTAAATAATATTTTCCAAATATTTATACATATCTGTAACTTTTCCTATGCTCTCTAGTAAGTACCTGCTGTGAGCTGTATTTGCACATCCATAAAGAATTAGCTGGGTTTTTGGCTTGTAATATTTTAGATTACCTTAACACATGTAGTTCTAAATATCTGGCATTTCTTTTCAAGTTGATACATCATAGATACGTATTTTCTCCTTTCTCAATATGTGTATTTTACCTTTTAGGGAATTTTTCAAAGACAGAGTTTCATCTAAACACTCATTTATTCACACACATATACATGGCACCTTACAACAAATTGGAGAATAAAAGAGACCTTAGTCAGGCATGTCTTATACTAATTTCATGTCATTAAAATTCACATTGATGGTAAGAATTTAAAAATAGCATTAAAATACTCATTCAGTTGTTACCTTATATCTCTTTTGTCTCTTTAATAAGAAAACACATACATAAAAATAATGGTTCACTTCTGTTCATGCAATTGAAAGCTCAGTGATGACCCTTTGATAAAATTGTTATGTTGCTTCATACATGCATAAATGATCTTTGAGCCAGGCACAGTGTGCATGCCTGTAATCCCAGTACTTGAGAGGCTGAGACAGGAGAATCACAGGTTTGTGGCCAGCCTCAGCTACTTAGTGAGGCCCTACGCAACTTAATGAAAACCCATTTGAAAATAAAAAGGGCTAGGGGTATAGTTCAGAGGGTGAATGCCCCTGAGTTCAATCCCCAGTACCAAAAAAATAAAAAATAAAAAAAGATCTTTGAGTTCAAATGATTTATACTTGCTGCCAGACACATAGTACTAATGTTTCAGAGTGATGAAATTCATAAATTCAGCAATAAACTCTTAGTTTTTTAATTTTACATTAGATTTTAGTTATTCTTCTAGTAAATGCTCCTAATTAAAACTCCTGTCAACTTAAGAGAAGGGAAAACAGACATTTGAAAATAGAAAACATAGTATCAAAACACTACTCTTTCCTAGACCTCTACCTTCTACTGGTATTTTAAATTGTATTTCTTTTGATTGACAAGTTATAGGTGTACATATTTATAGGATGCAATTTGATGTTATAATGCATATATACATATATACTGGTTAAATAGGGCTAAATAACATACACATCACCTCACCTGTGATGAGAACATTTAAAAATCTCTTATAGCACTTTCACCATGCTATTCTATAGATCACTAGGACTTACTTCTCCTATCGAATTGGAACTTTGTACCCTTTGAGATACATATATACTCAGGATTTAACTCAGGAGTATTCTACCTCTGAGCTACACCCCCAGTACTATTTTTTTATTCTTTATTTTGAAACCAGGTCTCACTAAGTTGTGGAGTGCCTCACTAAGTAGCTGAGGCTGGCCGTGAACCCAGATCCTCTGCTCTCAGCCTCCCAAGTACTGGGATGACAAGTGTGTGCCACCATGCCCGGCTCCTAGTTAAAATATATTTTGAAAAGCATAATGGCATTTTATTTTATAAACATTATTAAATTGCTGAGAGATTCAATTTTATTTCAAAGCTCTTTTGTAATTTGACTTTTTCAAATTAAAAATTGTTTTAAATACATTATCTCATGTTACTTTTTAAGTTATTTTTCTAAGTGTTGGTGACATGTATTTCAAATATCTAAATATTATGCTCACTCTATGATATCTCTATCTGAACAATGTTATTTATTTATTATCATATTTAAAATTCTATTATAATTTTAATTTATATATTTTAGAATCAGAAAGTATTTAGAACTAGAAGAACCTATTGGTATGTTTTCTTTAAAAAATTATACCTTAATAAACTTTTCCTGAGGAATTTTTACTTTTTTTTTCAGTACTAGGGATTGAGCTCAGGGCAATTCTGCCTCTAAGCTACACCCCTACCCCTATTTTTTATCTTTTATTTTGGAATTGGGTCTCACTAAGTCACTGAGGCTGGTCGTGAACCTGTGATATGCCTGTCTCAGCTTCCCAAGTACTGGGATTACAAGTGTGCATCACCACTCCTGGCTGAGGAATACAACTAAATAGATTCTGTTTGCTCCAGCATCTTTAAAATACCAATATATGCTCCCTAGTATGATCTCGGTCAAAACTGCAATTTCAGCAAAGGTAATATTTCTTCAATGTTACTTATTTTTCTTCAGAATCTCCTTGCCAATGCAAACTATAGATTATTGCACTATACTAAGAAGTATTTGTTTTCCACTGAAACAGGTCTCACTGTTTTAGGAATCATTCAATTGATAATGTTATTCATGTTAGTGAGAGATAGTTAAAACCAGGGTTTAGTTTGTATAAAATGCTTCCTTTTAAGAAATAGCCTAGAGTAGCAGAAAGCTCACTGGGTTTGCAGGCAGCTAGACTTAATTCCAGA
Source organism: Graphiurus murinus (assembly GCA_004027655.1). NCBI lineage: Eukaryota > Metazoa > Chordata > Mammalia > Rodentia > Gliridae > Graphiurus > Graphiurus murinus. The sequence goes on along the minus strand of PVLC010010550.1, from coordinate 21,740 downwards.
ATCTTGAGAAAATGAAAATAAGAGAGAAGAAAAAGGAGGACTAAATAAGTGTGCAGTGATGAATGAGAAAAGAAGTAAAAACTGTTCTTGTGCTCACAGCTATTATTATATTTTGACAGTACCACCTGGAAATTAAAATGAATGATGTGGTGTTTATATTTAAAGAAAATGTGCTACGAACTTGAGTAGGATAAATAATGCATACTGAATTTTTAAAAAGAAATGCATAGTGGAACTTTAAAGAAAATTCTAGGAAATAAAAATTAATTCTGACTTAAATCTTTTTAAAAAGTAAATCTGTTACATAACAAACCAAATAGCGTGAAAAGTAGATGCCAATGAAAGATTTTACTACTGAATTCCATAGAAAAGAGAGTCATCTCTGACCATTTCCTTCTGTAAATAAGGAGGTCAGCCAGATCTTCAGGATTCAAGCCCATGGTGTCAGCTAGAAAGCCACTTTATGTGAGGAATAAAGGAACTCTTAAAAGTGCAGGATAATATTTACATACTCCAGAGGAGAATGAAATGCATTAAGTAGAAGAGAAAATTCAAGAGTTCAATTTTGTTAACTCCAATTCATTTTGGAATAGGTAGACATATTCATGATAGTTTGTATAAACACTACCTTTTTTAAGCTAGTAACTTTCTCAAATATAAAAAATATATAACAAGTACATAGCCGGGCGTGGTGGCGCACGCTTGTAATCCCAGCATTCGGGAGGCTGAGACCGGAGGATCCGGGTTCGCGGCCAGCCTCAGCTACCTAGTGAGGCACTCCGCAACTTAGTGAGACTCGGTTTCAAAATAAAGAATAAAAAATAGGGCTGGGGGTGTAGCTCGGAGGTAGAATGGTAGAATGCCCCTGAGTTCAATCCCTAGTACCGCAAAAAAAAAAAAAAAAAAAAAAAAAAAAAAAAAAAAAAAAAAAAAAAAAAAAAAAAAAAAAAAAAAAAAATATATATATATATATATATATATATATATATATATATATATATAGCAAGTACATACATATTTATTAATTTAAATATAGGTAAAAAAAAAATTACACACATCCAGCTTTCCAACTTTCCTGTATTTGTTTATTTACTGCCCTGGTGGTGAAATTTTGCACTTCATAGGTAGGTGTCATCATTAATTTACACTGAAATAAGACTAGCTATTTATTAAGCATTCATCCATTCTAAGAAAAAAAAAGTAATTTTAGATTTCTTTGGTGACTTTATATATTTAGCATGAACATCAAATAGATTACAGGATTTTTTTTCTTTGTGATATTTTATTAGTCATTTGCTAATGGTCTAATTTATTTTTTTCATCTAGAAATATAACAATTATTTAGAAATTAATTCAAAATAAATAAATTATCACTAGACTTTGATTTGAGCAACTCAAGTGTTAATGTTAGCAAATACCACAATCTGCATTTGATTTCTGTGCTTTCCTGTTATTTACAAAGTGTCTCCTTCTGTGTCATAAATAATTTAGAGTTCAAAGTGAACTATGCCTCTAAGTGCTAAAAAGACCCAAATCACGTTTATTTCATTTGCTAATGTTTTCCTCATATAACCAAAACCTGAAACCTCTCCAGTTGCCCTCTAATTTTAAACAAAATGGCAACTTTAAGCATTTTCCTGGAAAAGGTAGAAAAATAAATTAGATATGCAAGATGAGTTGGTTGTAGAATGTTTTATATGTATTATTCCTAGTGACACCATAATTTTATAATTTCATAATTCTACACATAGTTAACAAAGAAAAATCTACATTTAAAATAACTGATGCGCGAATCAGAACTTGAAAACAATCAATATAGATTGATTTCAAAAGGATTTTAAAAATATCTGTTATTTGATGGTGGCATAGAAAATGTAAGAGAATTTAAATTTGTATGCAATTTGAGTTAACATAAACATGACCAACTTGCAATTCATGAAAGAATAAAATTACAAATTTAATTAAATATGTATTATGATTTGATAATTTTAAATATGCATTTTAGCATGTTGTGAAAATGACAAGAAGATTCTTCATAGTAGAGGGAAATATTTTACTTCTTTCCTATGATGATGGTCTTTCACTGAAAAGCAGCCATTTGAAATGGCTTTTTGTGAGTTTTATTTGTGTACTTTGGAGCAATTTTTAGAATGAGAAGAGATCTAACAGAAGATCTAGCCCATACTACCATTTTAGTGATTGAGAAAAGAAGGTTTAAAAAGTTTTCACTAACTCAAAATTACAAAGTCAGATTGCATCAGGTTTGGAATTAACACCCCAGGATTCTGGTGGACAGCTCTGGCTTCTGCTGCCTCCCAAGAGAGAAGGTATGTGAAATTCCAAAATGCTTTCAAAATATATACCACAGAAGCTGGGCATAGTGGTACACGCTTGTAATCCCAGCATTTGGGAAGCTGAGACTGGAGGATCCGGGTTCTCGGCCAGCCTCAGTTACCTAGTGAGGCACTCTGCAACTTAGTGAGACCCTGTTTCAAAATAAAGAATAAAAAAAAATAGGGCTGGGGGGATAGCTCGGAGGTAGAATGCCCTGAGTTCAATCCCCAATACTGCAAAATAAATAAACAAATAAACAAATAACAGTTTAAGGTATCATTACAAAGATGTCATTATTAAGAACAAACAGTACTTCCAAAACTAACTTCCTATCACTAATTTTACTGTCTTATTTGAAATGAAAATATGGAAAATTCTTAAGTTTCTCTTGTAACCTTTGTCAGTAGAAAATAATCAAGACTTTTAAGGAAATAAACTAGAGATTGTTTATCTGTCTATATACATCAAGTTGGATCTGCTTTTCTTTATCTTCTACATATAGTGAGAAAATATTTAGTACAAGCCCAGAAGAAGAGCACAGTCCTCTATCTCTCTACATTTGTTTGCTCATTTGTAAAATGTGGGTTATTACTAATGTTATAGGGCTTTTGTGAGGACGGTTGTGATGTATGTAAAGAACTTACAGTAGTGTCTGGCACCTAATAAGAGTTTTAATTACTCTTAAGTGATTGGATTTACTGAATCATCATCTTCTAATAACATCTGATTTGATTGTTCAAACTCATACGAAACATCTTTTCTTATCCATTTCTATAAACCTGCTAACTGCCACACCCCCCTAAGTTAACTGTGGTAATTCTGTTATTATTAAAGGGGAAGAAACTAACATACTATTTCCAAAGTATGACAATAACTAAATGATGTTATACATGATTCATATACTATTCACTTCGATTTTCACAGTAATCCTATATGTATTAAAACTCGCCATTGTCCAGGCATGGACACATGTCAAAGAAACTGACTGAAGTAAAATTCCATAGCAATCTTGTCATTTGAGGCAACAAGGATGAGAATGGAGGTCATTGTGTTAAATGAAATAAGCCAGGCACAGAAATGCATGTACTGCATGATCTCACTCACAGGTGAAATCTCAAAAAGTTGATCTCATAGAAGTTCAGTGTAGAATGATGATTACCAGAGACTGGGAAGAATGGAGCAGAAGGAAGGATGGGGAAAGGTTAATTAATGGTTAGAAAGTTTTAATGTTCTATTGTACAGTAGTGTGACTATAGATGATGATAATGTACTGCATTTTTGTTTTGAAAGAGAAAAATTTACAGAAGGAAGGATTTTGAAAGTTTTCACTATAAAGAAAAAAAAAAGAAGTACTAATTGTTCAAAAAGATACATATGTTTGCCTTGATTTGAGCATTACAGAATGTGTGCAAGTGTTGAAACATAACACAGCTCCCCATAAATAATTTAACTGTTAAATATCAGTTAAAATTTTTAAAATAAAATACATGTTTAAAATTCGATATCAGTATGAGAGACACTGAATGCAAACTTAACTGTGCTGGCTTTTGAAGTCTAACATTTTCAAGTTTATTACAAGGCTTCAAAAATCGAAAAGGTCATGTAATTTTTTAAAAAAAATTTTGTTTAACTTACCGTTCTGATGGAAAACAAATTTGTTTAAATTGTATACAACTGTGTCCCTTTATACCATTCAGCACTGTGATGGTTAATCTTGGTTATCAACCTGACTGGACTGAGAGATGTCTAGTAAACTGGAAAAGCACATTTCTAGGTGTGTCATTGAGAGTGTTTCCAGAGATTCTAGACATGAGAGTCAAGTAACCGAGTGTGAAAGACCCCTCTAAATGTGGGTGGCACCCTCTAATAGGCGGGGTCCAGATGGAACAAAGAAGAAGGTAGAGGCTTGAACATGCCTACACATGCTCTGCTCTTCTTAAACTGCTGTGGTTTTTCTGTCACAGACATCACCAATCACCCATTATCAACAGACATCAGAACCCAGATTCCTCAGCCTTTGAATAAGGACTCACACCAGTGACTCCGGTGGTTTTCCAGGTCTTCAGCCTCACACTGGAACTATGTCATTGGTCCCTGTGTTCTTGTGCTGAGGCTTCCAGCTTCTTGGACAGAGAAGTTACTGGTTTCCCTAGCTCTGCAGCTCACATCAGGCCACTGTGGGACTTTCCAGCCTCTGATCATGTAAGACAACCTTATAAGTCCCCCCTTATAATTACAGATACATTCTATTGGTTCTGCCCCTTTGTATAACTCTGATTAACAGAAGCACCAATGAGCAACAGACTATGAATAGATTTCTAAACACAGATAACAAGTCTACCAGGTTCTAGAGGATGAGGCAGAATTTAGGATTTCAAGGTTTCTGCCTGCTATAATCTCAGATGCTTTTGTACTCTTTTTCTCTTAATCAAAGCCAAATGCAAAAACTATATCATCCAGTCCCCTTCCATGCATACACCTTCAGTCCATAAACATATTGTACATAAACACACACACACACACACACACACACACACACACACACGCACACACACACACAAAGTGCCTCATTTCCTTTTTGAAAGGCTAGAGCTTTCTTCCCATGGTAATAATCATGCCTGTGCAACATGACCTGACCACCTACTTACTGATCCCCTTTTAGTGACATCTACAGAGAACAGTATAGCCTTCAGGAGTTTTTCTGAGGCCTTTCACAAGCTCTGTCAAATAAAACATTATTTCCAAATGTTGAAAAACAACTCATGATAAGTGTCTTCAGCTTCCGCATTAATGAATTGATTATTGCCTTCCATTAGCCATATATGCCAAGTTATATGCCTAACAACTAGCACACATTATATTATCTAACAGATATAATAACTCTATGCAATCAATGCTATTCCTTCTTCTTATTTTTAAAATGTGTAAACTCAGAAAGGTAAAGCAAATTACCCAAAGAAGCAGAGTTAGTAAGTAGAGGAACCAGGATTACAAACCTAAACTAGTGGGAGTGCTTCCAAGATCTACCTTATGCTGTTTACATTAGACAAGCAAACTCCTGAGCTGGTCAGACTTGAGCCTAGGATCCTCACCTTCACTGGAAAATCTCCAACAGAAACACAGCAAGTATTTCCTCTCACTTGTGTTCCCCAAGCTTTCCCAACAAGAAAATAGGAAATTGGATACTCAAATCTGAATACGTTGAAGTTAGAACATATTTGGAAAGATACTGAGTAATGTATAGCTGGGTCATATGTGGTTCCATTCCAAGTCTTCTGAGGAACTTCTGTACTGATCTCTAACATACAATCTCAGCAATGGTGTATAAGAGTTCCTTTTTATGACATCCCCTCCAACATGTATTATTGTGATAACATGCATACCCATATTTATAACATCACAGGTCACAATAGCCAAATTAGGGAACCAACCTAGGTGTCCGGAAACAGACAAGTGGATAAGGAAAATGTGGTATATATATATACACACAATAAAATCATACTCAGCCATAAAGAACAAAATTATATCAGTTGCAGGGAAATGGATGGAACTAGAGAATATTATGCTAAATTATATCAGTCAGTCTCAGAAAGTCAAGGGTCATATGTTTTCTCTCATATGTGGAAAATAGAACAAAAATAGGAAGCAAAAGAAACTTTAGTCAAATGAGGAGAGAAAAAGAATAGTGGAAGGGGGTTGTAGGAGGAAGGTGGGGAGGGGAAAATAAGAACTGAGAAAGGAAACAGTTTGAATAAGTTTAGGTACATACAAGAAAGTTTCATTATCAATTACACTAATCTGTGGGGAGGGAGGAAGGGGAAGCAGAGGGGTGTATACAGAGGGAAATACATCAAGTGATGTGTGTTGTATCACTTTGAATCTCACTATGATGTACAATTTCAGTGTACCAATAAAATTATTTAAAAAAAGAAAACAGGATACGTGATATGATATGATCATCTCTTTAAAATACTTAGGTTCAAGATGATCTTAATAGACAACATCTTTAATTAATTACTGAAACTTTACATCACAAAAGAAACTGTTATAATTCCCATTCTCATTTATTAAATGTGACAACTTCTTTTCAAAACAAATGGAATAAAAATGTCCACAAACTTTACACTCTAAAATGTACTATGCATACTGTCAGAAACTTTCCAACTGATGATACAAAAACCTTTTTAAAGTTTAGTTATGATGCATGTTGCTAGGGAAATTTTGGACTTGTTCTATTAGTGCTCAGATGGCTGTAATGAAGACAGCTGCTGGGGAGATTTGGCAGGTGTACAAATGAAGTTAGAAACGTACATGTTTATCACCTAGAAGCTGCATACACCTACTGTTCTCCTTCGCCAAAAGATAACAATTCCACATTTTATAGGCAATTGTCTTTCCTTTTTTTGTCCCAGAGGCTCACCAAAATTCAATAAGTTTATTTTAGTGAAAACCACCTTGCTGCACTCAGCATCTTGCCTAAGCAAAATTCCTTAAAATAAAATGAGCAGGGGCCAATTACAGCAGAGAGAACAAAACCAAAATGATCATGAGCCTATTTCTTTCCAAATGAGCTCATTACTATTAATTTCTCTTGTCCTTAGAGAATATTTGAAAAAGCAAATTCATCAGGAGAGCAAAATAAATGTAAAAACAAAGTTGGTAAAAAATATCTCTCCGTTTCGAAACTGCATCCAAAAGAAGGCAATCCCAGAGGACTCTAACTCTCAAAGAGATGGGCTCTGAATACATGTTTTAGATAATTAGCTGTACATGATTCTGGACACACATGTGGATGGCTCAACATTGGTATTACACTGAAGCTGCTGTTTGTACAATCATCTCAGTAAATACATACAGTTCAATAGATTCCATTCCCAAGAAACCTACTCTCAAGAAGGATTCCCCTCCTTGGAAATTTCTCAAAAGTATGTTTGGAAAGAATATAATAATGGAGGACAAAAGTTACAAATTAATGATGGCCCTTATAAAGACTTGTCCTCTGTCCTAAATGGCAGGACCATAGTATGTATAGAGATACATGGCTTGAGAGCAAAGCTCTAGGTGAGAAGAATGGCCTGAATACATTTCATTTCTTTGGTACCTTCTCAAACATCCTTTTTAAACACCAGCTGTTTGACATTGGACTTCCATTAATTCAGCAGTCCCAGGTGAGGACAGTAATAGTCTTTACAATAGAAGGAATAAAATATTATATGGTAATTATTTAGTGTTGTTTCTGGTACAGAATAAGATAAAAAAATGTTGACTCTTATGTTAGTTTTGAGAGTTTGGGCAGCATTTGCTCTTTTCCCCTCTATTGTTACCAAATAGAAACTGTATTCAGAGGAGCACAGTCCTTACTCTGCCTTTGGAAAGGCTAGGAGATCCTGGTGGAGTTTGGAGAAACCGAGAGCACAAATATTTTTAAGGCTATAGAGCTTATTTTTCTGTAATTGACAATTTCCATGTTTGCTCAACAGCAAAGTAGCATAGTAAATTTTCATGTTTGTCATGACTTAGTCTGAACTTTTAGATATAAAAAGAATCTTCTTGGTTCATACATGACCCAAGATGCAAGAAAGAATAGGGATTTAGGTTATTTGCATCAATATTATACACTTTTCCTGTAAGTCTACAAGTCCAAGAAGCCACTGAAAATTACAGGTTTGAGATTCTTGTTACCGCCTTAAAGACAATAACTTAATATCCCCTCTTCCCCTACACACACACACACACACACACACACACACACACACACATCTATCAGTGCATGTATCCATCCATCTATATTAAAATGATTATTTTTTTCCAAAAAAAGAGAATTCTTTTCATTATCAAACTTATTTTGTCCCTTTTCCAGTTAAGTTTATTTAATGATATGACAGCCCTAAAAAAAATATGTGCAAAGCTAGAATTCTAGTGGTTATCCTTACTCTGAGTAATGCTCATAATTATTTCATGTAAGAACAGAAATATACCTTTCAAAGAAGGGCTGCTTCTCCTTATTAGAATTCAAGCTGTTAAAGGTAATAGAAAAGCTGGGTGTGGTGGCGCACGCTTGTAATCCCAGCATTCGGGAGGCTGAGACCAGAGGATCCGGGTTTGCGGCCAGCCTCAGCTACCTAGTGAAGCATTCCACAACTTAGTGAGACTTGGTTTCAAAATAAAGAATTAAAAAAAAAAAAATAGGGCTGGGGGTGTAGCTCAGAGGTAGAATGCCCCTGAGTTCAATCCCCAGTACCGCAAAATAAATAAATAAATAAATAAATAAATAAATAAATAAATAAATAAATAAATAAATAAATAAATGTAATAGAAAATGGAAAGTGAGAAGGTATTATTTTATTTATTTATTTATTTATTTATTTATTTATTTATTTATTTATTTATTTTTGTAGTTACTTGTATACATTGGACCGCCCTTCCTTCCGATTTATTTCATTAAAAAACTAGGAATGTCCAAGTATTAAATAAGAAAGTTTCACATAGATGGGATATGAATGTCCAAATCCAAAGCCAAAAAAAACAATTAATTTAATTCTGATTTCCAGTGCTTATAATTATAGTGAAGATGTTCACATACCTATGTATCACTAATATAATATTTTGAAAGCAAAGCAACTGCTTTAAACCAAAAATGAGGTAACACTCATAATGTATGAATATATTTATCTTTTTTTATAACAATAAGAATTTCAAAATCACAAACTACCTTTCCTCTGTCTACCTGACAATTATTCCATTATCAATAATATCAAATGTGTAAATCCTGAAATTAAAACTTCCATGCTATGTCATGTACTTCTGTAATCTCTACAGCATTTTCTAAAGAAAACCTGGAGAACACCTTGAAGAAAAAGGTTTTGTTCCTGATCAACCAAAATAATAGAGGGCTTTGAATAATTTATCTAAAGCTGTCAATTTTCATGCTCTAATGTACTCTTTCAACATGAATGCCATATGAGGTGAAAGATCCAACTCACTCTTTCTCCTTCAGGCACAGACATTTTACCATTGTTTGGAAAATATTCCAACAGAAACCAAAAACTTTTGTTTGAAGGGAAAAAATCTAATAATCCTTACTCAGAAGTTTTTTAAAGATTACATCTTCATTTGTAGGTCTCTAAATATAATTTTGTTTTATTTCTTGTTAGGCATCAAGCAAGTGCGTAAAGTGAGATTCATTTTACAATGATCAGATTCAGACTTTGGAAGTTTAATTCTTTTTTAGTTCAATGCATGGCACACATTTTGTGTGTTTAATTTTATCAAAGGTATTATTCTAAGGTGTACTAGACACTGTTTTTCACTATGAACAAAGCGAAATATATACTATAGCTTTTTTCTAATGATTTGGATAAACCATACTGCAGTCCAAATGCTATTGGTATCTAATTCAAGATGTTCAAACTATAAATACTCAGTTACAAATGGTAGAAGAAAGATAAACAATGTTGAGGAAATGCTCCATGTGGCTCTGTTCATTAGAGATTGTGATGGTGCAATATAGGATTATTGAAGAGAAAATTTAAAAAGAGTCTAGGTCACAGAGATGAAAATCAAAGTACAGTCAATGTGCAAAAGAAGAAGGGATCATGACACAAATGATTTAAAATATTTTAATGAAGACCAGAGCAAGAAATATATCTTACCTCATCATCCAGCCATGTACACAGATGCATACATGCAGTAGCAAACACAAATACACACAACAGGAAAAAAATACAATTTCATAAAGTAACACTTGCCTTTTTTATATGGGACATATTTTTGTATTTTCTAACCTATTCCCCCTATATTAGCTCATCTTCTAATATCTAGATGTAAATCTGGATGGTAGGATTTGCTTCAGTTGCACCCAGTTTTTCTTACTTCTCTGAGGCTTCTCAAAACACATTTGCTTGAGACTAGACAAGAACACCACCAATCATCCTGACAAATGCATAAAATTAAAAGTGTAGGATGAATAATATATCGTGGGATTATCTTTAACCATTAGGGGCCTGGAGTCAATGGAAAAATTCTTTCTCCCATTCTTCTTTGAAGGTATATGACATACAATTTTCCAGAGTTACATCAGTAGGACCTATGATGTCCATGGTAATGACCTGAATACCACACCAGTGGATTGTTTTAAACATATTCCCGGTGTCACTACTCTGGGAAACAAATCACAAATAAATGGTTTGTATATATACATTAGTTTTAATGTCCATTTATGGGAGGGGCAAACCCAAGATAATATAGTATTTGATTTTTTTCTAAAATGTTGGTTGTGAATTGATTTCATGACCAATTAGTATTAATTTGCAAAACTATGATGTAGGCTTTGGAAAGAAGAGGAGCCCCCATGAAAAGGAAGACTCCTAGGTGATGGTAGAGGTTAAAAAAATCCCATTACCAACTACAGAAATTTGTAAACTACTCACTGAAGAAAGATGCTCAAGAGGCCAAATAGGAGACTAGTAGGAAAGTGTTCTCTATCAACCCCACTCACACTGTCTGCTTTTGTGATTTCATGTGAAAACAAAATGTAAACCTTGCATTTCAATTCAACTTAACAAGTATGTATTGAGTTTCTACAATAGTAAAGTCTGAAATGTTTCAAAAAGAACTAAAACATGCCTTACATATTTCCATGATAAGAAACTAGAAGTCATGGGGCACTGCTGATGCTTTCAAACTTTTTGTTAGAGGAAATTAATGGTTTGGAAAGGAAATAAAGATATTAGAAGTGACTATATATATGTATATATACATATATATGTATATATATATGATTAATGAAGAGATTTAAATAAAATTTAATGGCTGCAGCCAAATTTTATAGAAAAAGAAATATGTAGGAAAATATGTAGTATAGCCAGTACAAAATCAACTGAAAAGAGTGACAGGGACATAATGTTTTAAATAACAATAATTGTGCAACTTTATGGGGTACAGTGTAGTGCTTCAGTACACTTAATATATTGAGGATCATAATGGCATTAAAATCTTATACAAATACACAGGCAATGATAAGTAGGATAAACATTAAAGTTTGTCTTAAGTAATTATATATGTCGACCTCAGAACTATAGGACTTTCCTGATCAAGAGGAGGTTTATTGGTCTTGTGGATTTTTCTCTTCTTCCCATTTTCAGTCTTATCTTTGCTCATCAATCTACTGGTTAGTTCTTTCCAATGAATCTCTAGAATTTTTTTTTTTGCATATGCTGAATAGTAATCTGTCAGTTATGTGTGTTACAGATAAAGGAGTCTTACTTCATTAGTATTCCAAAAGAGTCCCAGTAGCATCTGGCAAACTCTTCACTTGCCAGGCTGAATTTAAGTCAAAAATAGATAAGGACCCGAAAGAGGGCACTGACTGTTTTAAGAAGTTTTATCTATGATCTACAAACATAACATCCCAGGATTCTAAAGTATCTCTCCCATTGCACTTGAAGGTACTATGAAGATCAACAGAGGCCAAGACGTAAGAATTATGCAGACATAGTCCTGGCAGACCAAGTGGATTGATGCCTTTTGCTACCCCAAATTTCAGAATACTTAAAATAATCTATAAACACTTTCAATGGAAAAGAAAAAATAAGAACCCTCACCTACATATATTCTTGTTAAGCACAGAGGTGATTAGAGTCTTGTCCAGTATTGTCATCAATAGCAACAAAATATTTCTTCAGCATTTATTCTATGCTGCACAATGTGCTAATTGCTGAGGTACAAAAATAAATATGGCATGCTATCAATTCTCAAAGTGTTTAAAAGAAGATAGCTATAAAATTAAAGTTAATAAAATGTGATAAAGTGATACAGTGTGCTAAAGGCACACAGAAGATGTGGTAGTTAATTTGTTTAAATATATTCAATCAATAATGGGTTACCTAGAGAGATACTGAGGTCCCAGACAGAAAATTCATTAAAGCCAAGTCTGAATTGAACTCAAATGCACATAGAAGTGGCCAATAAACACAATTGTGCAAAAGCTGAGAAGAGTTTGAAACAACAGGATCTAAGGTTTTTATTTTCAAGAATGTGTTTACTTAATACATTTCATTCTAAAAGAACACAGCATCAATAATGGGCAAGTCAAACTCAAATCTCATTTATATACTGGGCCTGAGTCATTGTCACATGATGGATAATCTAGATCGGGGTTTAATAAGCTAAGAGCATGGTCAAACAGAGTTCACTGTCTGCACTTATAAAGTTGTGATGGAGCTCAGCCACACATTAATTTATGTATTGTCTATGACTGTTTCAACACTATAAGGACATATATGAGTAGTGATGGAAGATCTTCTGGCCTGGAAACCTAAAATATTTACTATCTTACGCTTCATAGAAAAACTGACTGCTGGTCTAGATGGCCACTTATTGGTCATGTGGAAGAGGGGATTATTGAGTGCCTATCTTGCTTATAGCAGCACAATTCACAATAGCTAAATTATTGAACCAACGTCAGATATTTATCAATAGGATAATGGATAAAGAAAATGTTGTATGCACATACAATGAAATTCTACCCAGCCATAAAGAAGAACAAAATTATGTCATTTGTAGGAAAATGAATGGAATTAGAGAACATTATGCTAAGTGATCAGTCAGTCTCAGAAAGCCAAGGTTCAAATGTCTTCTCTCACACATGGAAGCTAGAAAGAAAATAGGAAGCAAAAGGGACTTTAGATAATTGAGATGAGTGACAAATAAAATAGTGGAAGGTTATGGGGGAGGAAAAGGAAAATGAAGAACTGATGAAAGAAACAATTCAAATTATGCCATGCCCATGTGTGACGGTATCACTACCAATCTCACTATTATGTATGGAGAGGAGAGGGTAGTAAGGTGGAACCTGAAGAGAAACACATCAGTACCCATGTGCATATTTGTTTATATGACTTTGAACCTCAATATGATATGTAATTGCAGTGGACCAATAAAAGGATAAAAGATGTTGAACTAAGTTATTTTAAGCCTGATGGGATATTTAAATTTATGATCATTATATATTTTTATGTTATGATCTTGATCATATTGTTTTATCAATGTTAATTATGTTTTTATCATTGAGCAAGAATAATACTAACTGTAAAAGTGATGAAATTTTCAGTGTAATAATCCTATTTAATTGGATCAGGCTTTTTTTCACCTGCAACATAAAAATTACATTGCAAATCGACAGATTGCATGTAATGGTGGTTTCACCACCATTTCCACTTAAAAAATGCATTTAAATTGACTAGAACACAGAGTATCTGATAGTAGTATAACAACAGGACCTATGTGATGAGGTAATGCTTGCTGGATATTTAATGTTAAATTAATGAGGGTTATGCAACCATTACTAGTCTTGGCATGCCAGTAAAAATGTTTTATTATTATGTGAGTTGAGAGACTCTATCTTTGCCTGTGCACTGATTGATTTGGCCAAGCTTCCTGAAGAATTGAATGCTGGGGTGTATTTTGTATATAGGCAGGAAAGTATGGATTAGAAACTATTTTTTAACATAAGCAACTGAGTTAACATACCTATTTTTATAGCATTAAAACAATCCATTTATCTAGGCTTCAGCATTCCTGCTCATTCTCTCAAAAATACAATGCTTCTGCTAGAAATGTAAGAACTGGTTCATTTGTGTCCAGCTGTATTAACCTTCAAAAGGGCCCCTAATGGTCCTGGTCTCCTGTTATTCATATTCTTGTCTTGTGCCCTCACATTGGACTAAGGTTTGCTTGTATAGCAGAGGATATTAACAGAAATGATGAGCTATGATGTTTAGATCCAAGTAAAAAAAGACATTGAGTTGTTATTTCATAAGGATGCTCAAGAAGCCTTGCGGAGAAATATAGTGTCAAGAAAATGAAACCTCTTGCCAGAATCAACAACTTTCCAGCTAGAGAGACAATAACCTGAGAAGCAGGTCTTTCAGCATCAATCAAGCCTTCAGATGATTGCAGATGTCTTGACTGAATCCTTATGAAAGACTCTGAGCCAGAACCACTCAATGATTCTGCACATAAATCCTTCAACAAATGAAAATGAAAGGTGATAAATTTGTATTATTATTTTAAGCCACCGGGCTTGGGGGTAAATTATTATGCACCTGAGATGACTATCAAAGTAGCTATACTCTGTCTTGTGGATCCCTATCCACACCAAATAGCCTTTCATGTCTTAGGACAGAAGGTCTCAACTCAATGGACATTCAGCAACTTCATGCAAAATAGATTAAGGTTCTTTGTCTGGGTAGATTTAGTTTTATCCAAGTGTCTGTATTAATGCTTTGAATGTTGCAAAGGAAAATATTTTGGGCTAAGGAGATACTAGCTGAACTCCTTTGAAGACATGTGACATTGGGTATGACACATAACTTCCAAACTTAATTTTAATAAAATTGAAATAAGTCTTTGCCTTTCCCCAAGTGTTATGAGATTCAATAGGGAACACAGGTGAGATATGGTTGAAAACATTGAAAGACTGCCCATGTCAGTGTTTACTGGTCGTTGGTATCTAATTTAAAAGGTAAAAGCTATCTTCTGCTTGTGTATTTCTATAGCTGGTAAGAATCTGTCAATTTTTCTTTGTCTGAATTACTGGCATATGTGTTGTTCACAAAATTATCTTCCACACATTGATGCTTTCCCACTCTTTGGGCATGTGAATCCATATCTATTTAACTCAGCTTTACCTCTGAAGTCAGAGAAAGGACATGTCTTCCTTTCCTATATTAATATATGCTAACTGTTCACAGATTTCTTTCCTAATTATTTGTGTACTGGCTTGTCATAGCTAAATAGATTCTGGATCCCCTACTCTTGATCATCTCTGTGTCCTATGCCATGAACCATCTAACGCTAAGTACTCCCACAGAAACAAAAGGAGCACACATTCTAGTAAATGTTCCTCATGCCATCATGAATGTAAAAGAAATATAACATTTTACAATGTAAATTCAGCTAATACTTATTGTTAATATTTATTCCTTTGTAATATTACCAATAATAGAAAGACCAGTAATGGTTTATTCGGTATTCAGCCTCATTTTAGGTATTAGAAATCCAGCAGTGAAAAAAAGGAAAAAATCCTTACTTTCCACAGACTTTTAGTTTATTAACAAGAGGATACAGACTACAAATTAACTCTTATGAAATACATAGATCATGCTATCAAGAAAAATAAAGGGAAGGATTATAGTAGTACATGAAAAATGTATTTTTTTAAGACACCAAAAACTACTCATGGAGAAGGTAACATTTGAACAAAGATCTCTTGTAAGTAAAAAGTACCGTATGGATCTCCAAAAGAAGAGTAACTGTCAGCAGAGGAAAGAGCCAATGCAAAGGCCTGTTTCATTTGTTTAAGGATGAGAAAAGAGGTCAGTGTGGTGAAATCAAAGTGAGCAAGAGGAGACTAATTGATGAGGTCAGAAGTTTTAATGGGAGCCCGGACCATTTCCAACAATGTGGCTTATATTTGGAGTGAGATGGGAAACCTTTGAAGCATCATGATCTGGTCTGATTTATGTTTTATAGGAAGTTATCTGGCGTTTGTAATCAAGACAGAATGACGGGGCTCATGGCAGATGCTGGTGACCATGAGGAGGCTTGAGCATTAATTCTACCGAATCCAGTAAAAGAAGGAGAAATGGAAGCCGGGCTTGGTGGTGCACACTTGTAATTCCAGCATTCGGGAGGCTGAGACCAGAGGATCCGAGTTCTCGGCCAGCCTCAGCTACCTAGTGAAGCACTCTACAACTTAGTGAGACCCAGTTTCAAAATAAAGAATAAAAATTAGGGCTGGGGGTGTAACTTGAAGGTAGAATGCCCCTGGGTTCAATCCCTAGTACTGCAAAAAAATAAAGAAAGAATAAAAAATAGGGCTGGGGGCATAGCTCAGTGGTAGAATGGCCCTGGATTCAATCCCCAGTACTGCAAGAAAAAAAAAAAAAAAAAAAGGAGAAATGGTCAGATACAGGGTGTATTTTCAAGATACAACCAAAACAGTTTACTAACAGATTGAATTAGGGTGTTAGAGATAAAGGGTGATTCAAAGATTTGAGGCATGAGCAATTAAAAGGATGAAATTTTCTTTAAGTGATGAGAAAGATTGAAGGGGAATATGTTTTGGGACTGAAGAATTCAAGGAATATATTTCTAAAATATATTAACTTTGAGGTATCCAATAGACCATTAGACATAGAGATGAAAATGTCAAGTAAGCAGTTAATTATTCAACCTGGAAGTTCAGTGGTGAGATGTGGCTTAAATCAGAATTAGTCAAGATTTAAATGAAATTTTATGAAAACTAAAGGTAAAATGCAGAAGTCTCAGAAAAGCAATGTACATTTTATTTTCAATCTCTCACAGCTTCTATGGGTCATGAAGCAACTTGGATTGGGTACTTCCAGGAGGGAGTTTCCCTTGATGTTGCAATTAGATGTTGACTAAACTCTATCCAGTCCCAAAGTGGTTTACTCTAATGACTGGCAAGTTGATGCTTCTCTATTGTTGAGAAAACTCAGTTCTTTTCTACATAAACCTCTTTTAGGACCATTGGGCATCCTCACAATATGATAACTAGCTTCCCCCAGGTGTAATACAAAAGACCTAGAACCAAGTAAAAGCTATCATTTCTTATACAGAAAGATTTTCACCACATTCAGTTCACTAAAAGTGGATCACACATTTAACTCATATTGAGGATGGAGAAATTAGGCTCTTCCTTTTAAGGAAGGGAATAACTATAGATTTTCAGAATTTTTTTAAATAACCAAAGACTACATGTGAAATTAGGCAGTTTTTTTTTAAACTTAAAAGATTTATATTATTTCAGTACCTAGTGAAGTTATTTAAACATATTTGAATTTTTCAGTACATTGATTTTTCTTCCTTCTTTTATTTCCCTTCCTCCTCTTTTTCCTTCTTCTTCTAAAATCTACTATTGTATGCAACAATGACCTCAGTTGTCTGTTTTGGAGTCTAGTACATATAGCCTAATTTCTTTTTCCAGGTAAGTGATAGTTTTGCTCCTATTACTTTAGTTATTTTGAAGTTACCCATCAATGCAGCTGCTTAGCATTTTTTCCTAGACTTTGTGATTGTGAATATAAGATTCAGAGAAGTCAGTGTCTAGTAAAAATGAGACAAATACTGCAGTGGGGGGATTTAGGAAAACTTGAAGTGACAAGGTCATAGAGAGAATTTTGTCACCTACAGATAGGTTTGGCACATGATGTGGCAAAAGAAATTGAATTGATGACTAGATAATGCATTACAGACCTTTCAAATCGCGGGAGCAAAAAGTCATTGTTTCTTTTATTTCTTATTTATTTTAATTAATAATGTATGATGGTGATCTCAGCAGTTTAGCACAGCAAGTTCCAATTCTCTCATTTTTTATCTGTAGTACAGAGATGTGACTCTGCTGTCAATACAGGTTGTGGCATTTGTTATATAATAAAAACCAAAACCATTTGTAATGTGGCTAACTTTTTTCATCTCCCACAACAAAAGGATATATTGTTGTCTATGCTGAGAGATGATGTCATGTCATAGCTTATTTGAGGTAAGGGGGCAAAGTTGTATAGTGGGCAGAGACGGGTTGAGAGGGTCATTGTGTAGAATAAAACAGAGAGAGCAAAGAAAAAGTATCATTTTAGATGTTCATAGGATATCATGTATGCAAAACACTCCCTCAAAGATGTATAAAACATGGTATGCCTTATGTAACTACTCTATGTATCATTGCTATACTTCACATTTAATTTCTAGTAAATTCACTTTCAAACACTAAATTATTTAGCCCAAGGCCAGAGAACTTTTTCAGATATGTAAATATCTTTGCTACTCTCAAGGTATATTTATGCTACACTTTCTAACTGAATTCCAGTGTACATAGATCAAAGGCTGGCTTCAAGAAAACTTTTGCTGACACTGAAGGTCAGAAACTTCAAAACTGGTGGTGAAAGAATAAGAAAGAAATGGAAAAGTGGTATCCAAGAATGCCTGTGTTTAATGTACATCCAGACAGTTGAATAATTTTCCCACAGTTCGGTTATGAAATAAGTATTCTTATTCCAACAACATTTGAAAAATAGTTTCTTATGAAAAATAGCTTCAATCTCAATTGCTAAAAAGTGACATAATTCTCAGTGTTTACTCTATGCAATTTACACAAATAGGAATCCATTGTGATCATGCAAGCAGTACAGACCTTGTATTTCAGAAACATACATTTAATATAAGATTATTTAATATAATAGTTTTGTGACTTATGAAAAAGAAATGACCAACTGATTTATTTCTAGACTCACCAGAGAACTGTGGAGAATTGTGAAGAAATTGAAAAGATTAATTTAACCATTTCAAAACAATAATAGCCTTTCTATCAGTTGGCTAAAACAGACTATTGATAGGAATGTACCATTGAATTTAATTTTTAGCATTTCCCAAAGGCAAGATGGTTCTAGGTAGCGTAATATTCTATGGAAGATGGTAATGCCTGAATTAAATGATAATTTCATCACTCAAAAAGTTGTTCTAGCACAAACATAAAAATTTCAGTTGTCCTAAAACCCCAATAAAATAAATCCCATTGCATTTTTTTTTTCTCAAGCTTTTTCTTATGTGGAAGGATGAAAGATCTAAAACGAAATAACAAAGACAACAAATACCCTACTAAATTTTGTCAGATAAGGTAAAAGAAGTTGCTATAAGGAAATAATAGTCTTTTTTTTTTTTTTTTTTTTTTTCACAAATAGAACAGAGCCAGCAGGCTGGAGATACCGCTTAGTGGTAGAGCACTAGCCTATCCTGTATGAAATGCAATCCTCAGTGCTGGACAAAGAAGAAAGGAAAAGGAGAAGGAATTAATGAAAGGAAGATTTCCCTTATGAACATAAATTTCTAATTTAAATCTTTTCATGATTTGGCTGAATGTGGAAGCATGCTAGAATCTATCAATGTAGCCAACACAGAAATGGGCAGGAAAGGGTTAACTTGTAAAATTTTGTGCCATTTCAGATGGATTGAGCAATGGCGGTTCTGTTTGATATTGCAATTCAAGAAGTATCAAAGAAGGTTTGGGGTCAAAGTCAACCTAAAAGCTTTTTTCTTTCATCTAAAAGACGGGTCTGACCATACTATTCCTCTCATATTTTCAGCGGACAAGAGCATAGAAAGGGAGCAAAGAATATATTCAAAGTGAAGATACACGCAGGCAAAGGGAGAGAACCTTACACTTTCCAAGGGTGAAAGACAGGAGAATTTTGAGAAGAGTGTGTGATAAAGGAGCAATGATGTCATCGATTCCAATAGTGTCCAGAGCAGGGAGAACCACAGAAATAAATACAGGTGGCTGACTCTGAGCAACTGAAGAAATAAACTGTCATGAAACACTGGCCACAGAAGTGCCAAAAAATTAAGTGATAAAATATGAGAGAGGATTCAGATAAGACTGTAATGTTTATACAGAAACTTTTCCTTATGATCTTGATTTCACACCAGGAAAAGACTGAGTGAACAAAAGGTGTTTTATGTTTTGTTTTCCTTTGCTTTGTTTTTGTCTCTTTCCTTGAGGAGTCAACAGTTTGTTTTTGAGGGACTCAAACAGATCTTTTGCCTCTGAGACACTAAGTCCCATTATTTAGATTTAGAAAATACATATTTTCTCTTTTATAGGAATTGAGCTGTATTAGGGTTTTCTAGGGTAACAGAACTCATAGGATTTGTATCTGATAAAGGGGGGATGTATCAAATCAGCTTACAGTTCAAAACAGTGTAGTCCCAAGTGGCCACCTGTACATGGACAGCCAGAGGAACTAGTAGCTAAAAGACTTCAAGAGCTGAAGTCTCAGAATAGAAGCGACTGATAGTGTAGTCCCAGCCCAAGATGGAAAGGGCAGGAAAGACTCGGAAGAAATGATGGTGAAAGTCCAATTCCAAGAGCTAAAGGCTGATATCCCAGGAGAGAGCAGACATGCTTTTCTAGGGAAGAACCACACATGCCTTCATACCGCTTTCTCCTTTTTATCCAGGTCCTGCACTTATCAGAACAGTGATGCCCACATTCAGAGGACTTAACTTTCAGTCGTCCCTTACATAAGCCAATCATCTCATGGACACATCCAGAATCACATTATCTTAGGTGTTTCATAATCCAGTCAAGTTGAAAATCCAGATAAACCATCCATACATGGGTAGAAGTGTGTAGATGTTCCTGAATTTCCATGGATGATGAACTTGAAAGACAGCACTTTGGATTTTCCCTAAAATTAGGATGGGAAAAGGTTTTTTGGGAAGTTGGTATAATTTCCTGAGTAAGCTTAGATATAGTTACTGTTAGTCTTTGGCAGGCAGAGAGGAAGTGGAGACAGGGTGCCAATGAACTCTGGCTCTTAAATACTACCCTGGAGAGAAGCAACTATGAATGAGATTCATCTCTGAGCCTCTAAGAAGCATCATTGCTTGACAGAAACAGGAAAGGGCTTCACTGGTACTACAGTGAAAGGGGAAATAAATGATGTCATTTAACCATAGCTCAAGGACCAAATTGTCCCCTGTGTTCCAAGTACCTTGTAAACCTCAACGAGTCTCCCAATTACCAATATGAGTCAAATTATATACCTACCATACTCTGAAAAGTTTTCTTTTTATTTTTATTAAGAAATGATGGAAATATATTTTATATATTGTTTCTTTTTTATACTTTGGTACAGCATGGGATTGTTTGCACATGAAAACACACTTATAATGTTGGAAATTTGAAATGAAAAATCTAACTGAGGTTTCTCCTGGAAGTAGAAACAAAACTAGTGAAATGTCAATACAAGAATGTAAGAATGGGAGTGTACCAGAAGTAAAAAGGGTTTCTGTGAACTAGTATAGAATAAAACAAATAGAATAGAAATGTCAGGCAATGATTTTTTGTCCCTCTCTTTGATCTCTAAGAACATAGAGACAATGAGTTACACAGCAGGAGACAGAGTATCCAAGAAAAGTGGACAGACTTTCAGAATCTATTTGTGATATTCATTCCTTGTTTCATTCTAAAGGTTTTTTGGTTCACTTTTTGGCCTTATAATTTCTGAATATTAGCTTCTGGCTTTAATTTTTATGTATCTCTTTCTCATTTATGCCAATTCTGTTTAGTTATAATTTAGCTTACATTGTAATTTTCAAATTCTCTTCTTTTAATAACCATATTTTCTCTTCTTTTTTTTTTTTTTTTTTTTTTTTTTTTTTTTTTTTTTTTTTTTTTTTTTTTTTTTTTTTTTTTTTTTTTTTTTTTTTTTTTTTTTTTTTTTTTTTTTTTTTTTTTTTTTTTTTTTTTTTTTTTTTTTTTTTTTTTTTTTTTTTTTTTTTTTTTTTTTTTTTTTTTTTTTTTTTTTTTTTTTTTTTTTTTTTTT